>CAUYQU010036946.1:0-43186 GCA_963574635.1 Cheracebus regulus
AGCCAGGCGTGGGTTTGGATGCCATCAATGATGCTGCCCTTCTGGAATCATGTGTCTACCGCCTGCTGAAGCTCTACTGCCGGAAGCAGCCCTATTACCTGAACCTGATCAAGCTCTTCCTGCAGAGTTTCTATCAGACTGAGATTGGGCAGACCCTGGACCTCATCACAGCCCCCCAGGGCAATGTGGATCTCGGCAGATCCACTGAAAAGCGGTACAAATCTATTGCTAAGTACAAGACGGCTTTCTACTCCTTCTGCCTTCCTGTAGCTGCAGCCATGTACACGGCAGGAATTGATGGCGAGAAGGAGCATGTCAATGCCAAGAAGATCCTGCTGGAGATGGGAGAGTTCTTTCAGATTCAGTATGATTACCTTAACCTCTTTGGGGACCCCAGTGTGACTGGCAAAGTTGGCACTGACATCCAGGACAACAAATGCAGCTGGCTGGTGGTCCAGTGTCTGCAACGGTCCACTCCAGAACAGCGTCAGATCCTGAAGGAAAATTACAGGCAGAAGGAGGCTGAGAAGGTGGCCCGAGTGAAGGCATTATATGAGGAGCTGATCTGCCGGCCGTGTTCTCGCAGTATGAGGAAGACGGTTACAATCACGTTATGGGTCTCATTGAACAGTACGCAGCGCCCCTGCCCCCAGCTGTCTTTCTGGGGCTTGCGTGCACAATCTACAAGCAGAAAAATTGACCTAGAGACTGCAAGGGCAGGGAGAAGAGGCTCTCAATAAATAAACTATTGTGTAAAAAAAAAAAATGTAAAGGTAACCTAAGGCAAAATAGTGAAATAATCAGTTATCTACCCTATCGATCCCACTTGGGTTCACCCTGAAACCCTCCTCCTTGACTCTGGTTCTCCATGTTACCTCTTCCTCAAAGACTTGATCTCTGTCACACTCCAGTCTCTCTCTTCAAAAAAGAAAAAAATCCATATTCTTCATTTTCTCCTCTCTAAATAAAGACTGCAAAGTTGACAAGTGGGGAATCTGCTAAATTAATTCATGAGCAGATTACACTTGTTAAATCCATTTCTCTCCTTTCCACTTTCACCTTAATTCATTGGCTTTTGCCCATGGCTATATTAATCCAAAAGCCTAATGGTGAGCAAGGTAGAGGTCTTCATGACAGGAGTGGTTGTGGGGACCAACAGTGCTTAAAATCAGGTGTTGGAGTCTAAGCAGGGGAGAAGCAACCATGCAGCGGCGGGTGAAGAGAGCAGCCATGTGGAGGGGAGGCTGATGTGCAGGGCTGGATCCCAGGTGCTGTAAGGAGACATCCATTTGCTGAAGAACAGGATGGTCAACAGTTGGAAAGTATCTCCCCACCACTTAATGAGAAAGTACCTTTCCTCCACCACCTTAATCAATTGAACCAAATTACTATCCCCAGTAATGGGACAAATATAAATCACGTGCCACTCGATGGCTGCAGTAAGAATGCAGCATCAGCGCTTTGGTGACAGTCCTAACAAAGACACATAACTTGAGTCTCATCATGAGGGTACATTCATCAAGCCCACATTGAGGGATGCTCTAAAAACAAGTGGCCTTTAAGATCCAAAGTGTCAAGAGTGTGAAACTCAGGAAAAGACTGTTCTAGATTGAAGGCAACTAGAGACAGGATAACTATAGGCAATACATGATGCCAGATTGAATTCTTCTGCTAAAAAGGACATTCTTGGGACAACTGAATGAGGCCTGAGTTTATGGTTGTAATGTGGTTATATAGGAGAATGCTTGTTGAAAACACACACTAAAGAATGTAAAGGTATTAGTTTCTATCTTTTTGAGAGAAAATAAGAATACAAATGTGACAGGCTAAACTGGCAACTAGCTTTCAAATGGTTCAGAAAAAGAAAAGTTTATTTGAACTGGATTTGCAACTTCTCTAAAGTTTGGGATTGTATATATAAAAAAACATCTATGATTGATATTAAAAATTAACAAATAGAGGCCAGGTACAGAGGCTCACATCTATAATCCTAGCCCTTTGGGAGGTCAAGGTGGGTGGATCGCCTGAGGTCAGGAGTTCAAAACCAGCCTGGCCAATATGGTGAAACCTTGCCTCTACTAAAAATACAAAAATTAGCCAGGCATGGTGGCACAGGCCTGTAATCTCAGCTTCTTGGGAGGCTGAGGCAGGAGAGTCACTTGAACCTGGGAGGAGGAGACTGCAGTGAGCCAAGATCATGCCACTGCACTCCAGCCTGGCTGACAGAGCAAGAGTTCTTCTGGAAAAAAATAAATAAATAACATCATCATCTAGGGTTATTGGTCAATGCTGGGAATGTTTTCTATATTATAATCATAAAAAGTAAATGCTGGAAAAGTGTTTACTTCAATACTTGGACATAACATGTACTGGACCCAGGCAAGAAGAGCCCTTGCCCTGGGCCCCAGGTTTTAGGATTATTTTATCCATGGGACCAAGGGGATGTGTCCACTCTGAATTTGTGTCACCTGCTTTAAGACTAGGGATTTGAGCCAAGTGAGGTGGCTCACGCCTGTAATCCCAGCACTTTGGGAGGCCGAGGCTGGCAGATCACCTGAGGCCAAGAGTTCAAGACCACCCTGGTCAACATGGTGAAAACCCATCTCTACTAAAAAGGCAAAAATAAACCTGAATGGCGGTGGACACCTGTAATCACAGGTACTCCGGAGGCTGAGGCAGAAGAATCACTTGAACTGGGAAGGTGGAGGTTGCAGTGAGCTGAAATCATGCCACTGTACTCCATCCAGCCTGGGTGACAGAGTGAGACTCCATCACACACACAAAAAAAGAATAGAGACTTGGAACCCCAAAATATCTTGGCCAGATGTCCCCAAAACCACTTCTAGAGCCTGCATGGACCTCTTCCCTGGATCTGTCCTCTCAAGGATGTACTGTACCCCTATGCACACCTCACTAGACCCAAGGGGGTGGCTGCTTGATTGTTGTGTGACTGAGACTTAAACTTGAGAGCTACAGAGTTCATGTGAATGAGCATGAGAACTCTCCTGGTGTGGACAGAGCTGGGGTAGAGAGAGAAGGGAGGGGTCTAGAGGCTGCTGCTGGGGCCAGCTCCTCCCACACCACCACATTCTGGTGTGGGACTCTCAGGAGCTTGAGAATTCCAAACCCAAATCTAGCCTTCTAGGTTATGAAGGCATATGTGTCAAGAGAAAGGGAAAGAATATCTCTTTCTCCTATTTTATTTAACTGTTTGTTAGCTCGATTTGAAATTTTAAATATTTCAGTACATCTTTGTTATCTTGTGACCCTACAAATGGTAGATTGAAAATCCTCCTGGCAACCTTTGTTTTCCACCTTATCATCATGAAAAGAAACATTAGAAAAGTATAATTTAAAAGGTCCACTGGACCAGTCTGTGCCTTTCGTTATAATTTTTTTTTTTTTTTGAGATGGATTCACACTCTGTTGCCCAGGCTGGAGTGCAGTGGCATGATCTCAGCTCACTGCAACCTCCACCTCCCAAGTTCAAGCAATTCTTCTGCCTCAGCCTCCTGAGTAGCTGAGATTACAGGAACATGCCACCATGCCTAGCTAATATTTTGTGTTTTTAGGAAAGCTAGGGTTTCACCATGTTGGTCAGGCTGGTCTTGAACTCCTGACCTCAAGTGATCCACCCACCTCTGCCTCCCAAAGTGCTGGGATTACAGGCATGAGTTACTGTGCCCAGCCTTTACAATATTTTTATTGTTGTTGTTGTTTTGAGATGGAGTTTCACTCTTGTAGCCCAGGCTAGCGTGCAATGGTGCAATCTCGGTTCACCACAACTTCTGCCTCCAGAGTTCAAGCGATTCTCCTGCCTCCTGAGTAGCTGAGATTACAGGCATGCACCACCACACCTGGCAAATTTTGTATTTTTAGTAGAGACGGGGTTTCTCTATGTTAGTCAGGCTGGTGTCAAACTCCCAACCTCAGGTGATCCGCCCACCTCAGCCTCCCAAAGTGCTGGGATTACAGGCGTGAGCCACCACACCTGGCCTACAATATTTTTTAAACCTCTCATAAGCATTTCATAAGCCAAGCTGGCACAGGAATAATTCGACCATGGGAATAACCAGTATGTCCCAAGCAGTCACTTTAGAGAAGCAAAGGTGAGTGACTGGAGATGGCACTATCCAGTTAGGTAAGACGTCATTCTCTGTGGAATAGCAGGATGGGCATATCATTAACTCTATCCAGATCAAACCAAACTGGTGCATGATCTACCAAGTGTTTCACTTTCATCTACAAAAACAAAGTAATCATGTTCAATTTACTGATGCTTCATATTTTTTTTTTCTTTCTTTTTGAGACAAGGTCTCCCTCTGTCATCCAGGCTGGAGTGCAGTGACATGATCTTGGCTCACTACAACATCCGCCTCCTGAGTTCAAGCGACTCTTCTGCCTCAGCCTCCTGAATAGCTGGGATTACAGGCACCCGCCGCCACAGCCCGGCTAAATGTTGTATTTTTAGTAGAGATGGGATTTCACCATGTTGCCCAGGCTGGTCTTGAACTCCTGTCCTCAGGTGATCCACCTGCCTCAGCCTCCCAAAGTGCTGGGATAACAGGTATCAGCCATTGTGCCTGGCAGATGCTTCATATTTTCAAACTGGCCAAAATGTGTATTTTTGTGAAAAGTTTGAATTTGAAACTAATCTGATTCTGTCTTTTCCTTCCTCTTTCTTTTTCTCCTTTCTTTACTTTTTCCATCTTCCATTTATTTTTTTCAGAAAAAGAAAGCTATTGGGAATTTCTTCTGTCTTGGAAAGTAAACAGACTTTTTAGGAAGAAAGCAGACAAATTTATAGACCCAGAGTCCAGAACTTCTGCTTTTTTCTGGCTTGCTTTTGTTTTTTAAAAATATTTTATGTTGGCCGGGCGTGGTGGCTCATGCCTGTAATCCCAGCACTTTGGGAGGCTGAGGTGGGTGGATCATAAGGTCAAGAGATCGAGACCATCCTGGCTAACATGGTGAAACCCCATCTCTACTAAAAATACAAAAATTAGCTGGGCATGGTGGCAGGCACCTGTAATCCCAGCTACTCAGGAGGCTGAGGCAGGAGAACCACTTGAACCTGGGAGGCAGAGGTTGCAGTGAGCCAAGGTTGTGCCACTGTGCTCCAGCCTGGGCAACACAGCAAGACTCCATCTCAAAAAAAGAAATTTTATGTTTTTAGAGATGGGGTCTCTCTACATTGCCCAGGCTGGTTTCAAAATTCTGGGCTCCAGTGACCCTCCTGCCTCAGTCCTTCAAAATGCTGGTACTGTAGGCAAGAGCCCCCATGCCCGGCCAGGACTTTTGCATCTCTTCCCATTTCTCATTTTTTGGAGATGAAGTTTCACTCTCGTTGCCCAGGCTGGAGTGCAGTGATGTGCGATCGATCCGATCTCACTGACTGACTGCAACCTCTGCCTCCCGGGTTCAAGTGATTCTCCTACCTCAGCCACCCAAGCAGCTGGGATTACAGGCACACACCACCAGACCCGGCAATTTCTTTTTTTCTTTTTTCTTTTTTTTTTTGTATTTTTAGTAGAGACAAGAGTTCTCCATGTTGTCCAGGCTGGTCTCAAACTTTTGACCTCAGATGATCCACCTGCCTCGGCCTCCCAAAGTGCTGAGATTACAGTCATGAGCCTTTTCTTCCCATGCAATAAAAGGAAAATATATTGGTCAAACTTTTCTTCCCATTTCTAGGAGGGTCCCACCATGTGCTCTTAAGCAAGTTCTGTAGTTTCTTCATGACTCTTTCTTTCTCATTTACCACACAGAGTTGACACTTCTACTACCCAAGGGGAATGGCTATCTGCATAAACTGAATAATGAAGGAAAAGTACAAAATGTCATGTGAATATGTTTTATTCATGAGAAACAGTATGAAAGCTGTGTACAGTGAAGAAAGAACTTTTGGTCACAGAGGGTATTTTTTTTTCCAGCCACACCCACATACTGACAATAATCTCAGTCAGTTGTGCCCTCTCTGATTACAAAGAGGTAACACAAAAAAGTCTGGCTGTAGCAGAGTCCTAGTTCACATAAAAGGGACAATTTTGGAAGCAAGACTCATGGGTGGCAGAGCTGGGGGATAGTCACAAAGACAAGGGTCACTTCCAGTTCTAAGATTCCAGAATTTTAGTTTTTTGAGTTTGGAAGAAAGGATGCTCAGCTGAGCAGAAGCATCCCACCTTCATCAGTCAGTGTTAAAACTGTGGCACCGCTCAGGCTGCCTGAGGTCGATTTTAATACCTTGTCTTCAACTGGGTTTAAATCAGTTGTGATCACATAGATTACAAATACATGGTTTTTAGGCTGGATGCGGTGGCTCATGCCTGTAATCCCAACACTTTGAGAGGCCATAGGCCCGCAGGTCACTTGAGGTCAGGAGTTCTAGACCAGGCTGGCCAACATAGTGAAAACCCGTCTCCACTAAAAATACAAAAATAAGCCGGGCATGGTGGCACGTATCTGTAATCATAGCTACTCAGGAGGCTGAGGCATGAGAATCACTTGAACCTGGGAGGCAGAGATTGCAATGAGCCAAGATTGTACCACTGCACTCCAGCCTGGGCGACAGAGACTCTGTCTCAAAAAAAAAGCAAGTATAATTGATTTGCAGTAGCTTCGA
Source organism: Cheracebus regulus (assembly GCA_963574635.1). Taxonomy (NCBI): domain Eukaryota; kingdom Metazoa; phylum Chordata; class Mammalia; order Primates; family Pitheciidae; genus Cheracebus; species Cheracebus regulus. The sequence continues at coordinate 6,623 of CAUYQU010036946.1, forward strand.
TTAAAAAAATTAAAGAAAACAAGTATAGGATTTAAAAAAATGCATTAGTTTTATGTGGATGAATATAAAAGGTTGGAAAGTATGCCTTTTACTGACATCACAAAAAGCCTAACCAATATATTTTCCTTCTATTGAATTATTCATTTAATTACCAGACTGGAGAGAAATAGAGATTTTTTTTTTTTTTTTAATTTTTTTTAATATAAAAATGGGGTTTCACCATGATGGCCAGGCTGGTCTTGAACTCCTGACCTCAGGTGATCCACCCACCTTGGCCTCCCAAAGTGCTAGGATTACAGGCGTGAGCCACCGCGCCCGGCCGAGATTTTTTTTTTTTTTTAGATGGAGTTTTGTTATTGTCGCCCAGGCTGGAGTGCAGTGGCACGATCTCACCTCACTGCAACCTCTGCCTCCTGAGTTCAGGCGATTCTCCAGCCGCAGTTTCCCAAGTAGCTGGGATTATAGGCACCGGCCACCAGGTTTGTATTTTCAATAGAGACAGGTTTCACCATGTTGGCCAGGCTGGTCTTAAACTCCTGACCTCAGGTGATCCACCCACCTTGGCCTCCCAAAGTGCTGGGATTACAGGTATGAGCCACCGCCAGAAAGAGATTTCTGAAGCCAAAGATAATTGAAGGCAAGCCCTTGAGTGTTAAACCAAGAACAGGACTAATGAAGGGCCTGGTGTCTATGTCTTCCTAGACAGAGGGTGGAATGGGATGGAGGTGCAGAGCTCTGAGAAGTTTCTGTCTCACAAAATGAAAAGGAAGAGCTACTGGCAGGAACAGAGGCAACTGCCAGTTAGTCCTCTATAAGCTGTCACTGTGCCCCTACCCCTGGCCTGCACCAGCCTGTCACTACTGAGTCTCAGAGCCTACACCTGGCTGGGGAGACTCACTATCCTCCTTATCCCACCCACATCTTTATAAAGTCCCTCATTGAATAAAGTGTCCATGAAAGTGTTCGCTTTCTTCATAAAATTCCAGTAACTGAGGGAAGTCTCATCCTCCTCTTGAAGTTTGGAAACACATTTATAGTTCATGTATAGTGTATATACTATACACTAGCTATAAATAGATAGTGTATATTACTCTCATTTTCATCCTGAGAGTAAAATGAGTAAATTCCTGTGCATTTCCTCCTGATTCTTGTGGTAATTAAATCCTTGCAAAAAGAGCTTTTCTGTGAAATGTTTAAGGAAAAATTTTTAAATTGCAGTTGTGGCAGGGTGTGGTGGCTCATTCATGTAATCCCAGCACTTTGGGAGGCCAAGGTGGGTGGATCACTTGAGGTCAGGAGTTCCAGACCAGCCTGGCCAACATAATGAAACTCCATCTCTACTAAAAACACAAAAATTAGCCTGGTGTGGTGGTGGGTGCCTGTAGTCCCAGCTACTGGAAAGTTAAGGCAGGAGAACTGCTTCAATCTGAAAGGCAGAGGTTGCATGCAGTGAGCTGAGATCGCACCACTACAGCCCGGGCGACAGAGCGAGACTCCATCTCAAAAATAAATAAAATAAAAATTGCAGTTATTATTGCAGAGTATTCATGAAGAGAATATATATTTGTTTCCCTAGAATCCTTCATCTGAATCCCAAGGCTACATGAAAGTGGCATTTCTTTTTTCTTTTTTTTGCAACGGAGTTCTCATTCTGTCGTCCAGGCTGGAGTGCAATAGTGCCATCTTGGCTCACTGCAACCTCCACCTCCTGGGTTCAAGCGATTCTCCTGTCTCAGCCCCCTTAGTAGCTGGGACTACACATGCGTGTTAACATGCCCAGCTAATTTTTTGTATTTTTAGTAGAGATGAGGTTTCACCATGTTAGCCAGGATGGTCTTAATCTCCTGACCTTGTGCTCCATCTGCCTCAGCCTCCCAAAGTGCTAGGATTACAGGCATGAGCCACTGTGCCTGGCGAAAGTGGAATTTCTCTCCTGAAGGAAATCAAAAGATTGTTACTGGGGCCAGGCGCGGTGGCTCACATGCCTGTAATCCCAGCACTTTGGGAGGCTGAGGCAGGCGGATCACCTGAGGTCGGGAGTTCCAGAGCAGCCTGACCAACATGGTGAAACCCTGTCTCTAAAAAAAAAAAAAAAAAGATTGTTACTAGGATATGCTAATATTTCTTTTTTTTTTTTTTTTTCCTTAAATGAGAGATCACTGTTTCCTATTGCAACTCTTTGTGAGGGCTTCTAAGGTGCACCTGTTAGATTTTGAGTTCAAACCTGGCTTCCACAGGTGAAGTATGTTGAGGTCATTGGTGTGACCAAGTGGCAACAAATAATCTAAGGATGTCCTTGATGTCGGCTCTCTCTGCCAACTTTAAATCTGGGAAGGTTGCAGGCTAGCGTTAAACACAGGGGATTGGCCTGGCGAGGTGGCTCACGCCTATAAACTCAGCACTTTGGGAGGCCAAGGCAGGTGAATCACTTGAGGTCAGGAATTCGAGACCAGCCTGGCTAACATGGTGAAACCCTGTCTCTACTAAAAATACAATAAAATTAGCCAGGCATGGTGGTGGGTGCCTGTAATCCCAGATATTTGGGAGGCTGAGGCTGGAGAATCGCTTGAACCCAGGTGGCGGATCACACCACTGCACTCCAGCCTTAGTGACAGAGCAAGACTCCATCGCCAAAAATAAAAATAAAGAATAAAAATATGTTTACCTAAGTTTCCCTAGTTTTCTGTTATAGATAATGTCATTAAGTAGATATGTATAAAAGTCTATGAAAAAAATCTATTTCCTTCAGGCCTGGAGCAGAATCCAACTGCCTATTTCAGCACGGGTAAAAGCTCCATTTGGAAAGTTGACATGTAGCAGGCACTCATATTAACTAAATTGTCTCTGCTGTGTTCAACTGCTGACTCCCTAGATCAGCTTCTGTGCTCTCAACAATACTCTCAAAGTCTAAGTAAAGCCTATGACACTTTTCCTGTAACTGTGATGATGAGTAACTTGAGTTCACTTACCAAAATCTTTTTTAAAAATTAAGACACCATATACGTTACAAAGCTCAGAGCAGGCTGGGCACAGTGGCTTACACCTGTAATCCCAGCCCTTTGTGAGGCCAAGGCATGAGGATTGCTTGAGCCTAGGAGTTTGAGACTAGTCTGGCAACATAGGGAAATCCTGTCTTTACAAAAAAAATTTTTTTTTAATTAGCCAGGCAAACTGGCATGCAGCCCAGCTACTCGGGAGGCTGAGCCAAGAGTGTGGAGAAGATTGCTTGAGCCCAGGAGGTCAAGACTGCAGTAAACCATGGTCATGTACTCTAGTTCAGGTGACAGAGTAAGCACAGTAAGACCCTGCCGAAAAAAATAAAGCTCAAAACAGATAGCATTTTATTAACCTCCACTATTAGAAAGGGGAAGACTCATAGGAGTATATAAACTACCAGCTTCCAATTCCTCAATTGCTTCCTACCTAATTTCTCCATATACCAGATAAATATGCAATATTTTACATTCTGCTGATGATAGAATGCCAATTAATTAATGTTGGCAAGATCATTTAAAATGGAAATGTAGAGTCTATTAAAGAAACAGGAAACAATATAAGAGCAAGCCCTCACAATTGACTAAATTTTTTTTTTTTTTTTGATACAGTGTCTCTCTCTGTGGCCCAGGCTGGAGTGCAGTGGTATGATGTCAGCTCACTGAGACCTCTGCTGCCCAGGTTCAAGCAATTCTCCTGCCTCAGCCTCCCAAATAGCTGGGATTACAGGCACACGCCACTGCTCCTGGCTAATTTTTGTAGTTTTAGTAGAGATGGATTTCACCATCTTGGCCAGGCTGGTCTTGAACTCCTGACCTCATGATCCACCAACCTTGGCCTCCCAAAGTGCTGGGCTTATAGGTATGAGCCACCACTCCCGGCCTATTGGCTAGATTTTATAATATTACATAACATGTTTTTTGTACCAAAGGAATAGGGTAGTTGACTTTTAAAAGAGTTATTGTTTTCTTAAAGTCTTCCTGTTACTTTGGCAATAGTAAATAGCAGTCCAAATTAGCAACTGCTTAAAATGTTTGAAGGGTCAAGCATCTGGGAGAATGGAAACCTGATGTAGCCCTCTCTTGTTTGTTTTCATCTTTCATTCTATAAGCAATTGCTGAATGAATATACACTGTGTGCCATCAGTATTCTAGGCTGTATGGGAGATATTGTTTTTATTTTTTTGAGATGGAGTCTCACTCTGTCACCCAGGCTGGAGTGCAGTGGCATGACCTCGGCTCACTGCAACCTCCGCCTCCCAAGTTCAAGTGATTCTCCTGCCTCAGTCTCCCGAGTAGCTGAGATTACAGGCGAGCACCACACCCGGACAATTTTTGTGTTTTCAGTAGACATGGGTTTCACCATGTTGGCCAGGCTGGTCTCAAACTCCTGACCTCAAGTGATCTGCTTGCCCTGGCCTCCCAAAGTGCTGGAATTAAAGGCATGAGCCAGTGCATCTGGCCTATTTTGTTTTGTTTTATTTTATTTTAGAGACAGAGTCTTCTCTGTTGCACAGGCTGGAGTGCAGCACCGTGGTCATAGCTTACTGCACACTTGAACCCCTGGACTCAAGTGATCCTCCTGCCTCAACCTCTTGAGCAGCGAGGACTACAGGCATACACCACCATATCTGGCTAATTTTTAAATTTTTTGTCGAGATGGGTATCTCACTATGTTTCCCAGGCTGATCTCTGACCTCTGGACTCAAGCAATCCTCCCACCTCGGTCTCCCAAAGTGCTGGGATTATAGATAGGTGTGAGCCACCACTTCTGGCCTTTATGGGATATATACAGGCATATAAAAGGACAACATCTTCCATTAAGGTTATATTTTAGCAGAGGAAGTAAGATGTGCATATATAAATATCCAGGATATTATATAAGACAGGATATAAGGAAAGTGCAAAGTCCTTTCCTGGAGTGACTGGGACAGTATGTGGGGAGCTAGCCTCTGAGCTGGCACAAACAGGACAAGAGGAGAGGGAAGGAACATCCAGGCAGAGGTAACTATATAGGGGAATAAATGGCCACACTTCCTCCTCTGTGAAGTCTTCTCTGACCCTCTCCCCATTTTCCTTAGCTGTCCCAAATTGAGATAGACTCCTTCTGCCTTCTTGCTTTCTATAATTATTAAGTACCTTCATTGTAACACTTATTAATATATATAACTGTTGTTTGCCTGTCTGTCACTCCAGTAAATTATAATCTCCTTTAGGGCAGGAACTGAGTACTTTCATCTTTGTTTTCCCAGCATTTAGCAGGGCTTCTGACATGTATAGCTACTCAACAAATACTTGAGAGAGAAGGAAAATCAATTATATAATGTGTTCAAGGGGCAGCAAGTACTACAGTATGGCTGGAATCAAAGATTCATGCAGAAAAGCAGTAGGAATTAAAGCTACAAAAGTAGGTGGGAAAATCGGTCTGATAATATCAAGTGCTGGTAAAGAAGTGGAGTAGAAACTCATACACTGCTGATGACACTGTCAAGTTGACACAACCATTTGGAGAACTATTTATCAGTATCTAATAAAGTCTAATGCTCATATCCTGTGACCCAGAAATTTCAATTCTCAGGAGACTCTTGCACATGTATACCAAGGAGACAGATACAAAATATTTACAGTAAAAAGCTGGAAATAAATTCGATGTCCATGAACAGAAGAATGGATGAATGACTAGAAATACATTTATCAATGTGGGTGAATATACAATATTGAGTGGATTAAAAAAAAAAACCCAAAAACAAACAAAAACAACCCAGTCTTCAGGAGAATTCCTCTTACCTATTTTTTTTGAGACAGAGTCTGGCTCTGTCTCCCAGGCTGGAGTGCAGTGGTATGATCTTGGCTCACTGTAACCTCTGCCTCCCGGGTTCAAGCAATTCTCCTGCCTCAGCTTCCTGAGTAGCTGGGACAACAGGTGCATGCCACCACATCCAGCTAATTTTTGTATTTTTAGTAGAGATAGAGTTTCACCATGTTGGCCAGGCTGATCTGGAACTCCTGACTTCAGGTGATCTGCTCACCTCAGCCTCCCAAAGTGCTGGGATTACAGGCATGAACTACCGTACCCAGCCCCTCTTATCTTTATATAGAGGTTAATATGCTGTCAAACAGTCCTATGTATTATTTAGGAATATATATATATATATATATATATATATATATATATATATAATGGATATATGTATGTATTTATAAAGATACAAATATAAAGCCCAGGCCCATTGGCTCACGCCTGTGATCCCAACACTTTGGGAGGCCAAGTTGAGTGATCACATGAGATCAAGAGTTCGAGACCAGCCTGGCCAACATGGTGAAACCCTGTCTCTACCAAAAAAAAAAAAAAATTAGCCAGGCATGGTGGCATGCACCTGTAGTCCCAGCTACTTGGGAGGCTGAGGCACGAGAATTATTTGAACCCGAGAGGCAGAAGTTGCAGTGAGCTGAGATGATGCCACTGAACTTCAGTCTGGGCCATAGACTGAGACCCTGTCTCAAAAAAAAAAAGACATATATGAGTATATAAAGAAGTGCCTGGCTGGGTGTGGTAGCTTGTGCCTGTAATCCTGAGGCAGGTGGATCACCTGAGGTCAGAAGTTTGAGACCAGTGTGGCCAACATGGTGAAACCCTGTCTCTACTAAAAATTTAAAAATTAGCCAGGCATGGTGGTGGGCACCTGTAATTTCAGCTACTCGGGAGCTGCAGCAAGAGAATTGGTTGAACCCAGAAGACAGATGTTGCAGTGAGTGGAGATCGCACCACTGCACTCCAGCCTGGGTGAGAGAGTGAGACTCCATCTCAAAAAAAGAGAAGAAATGCCTGGGCAAGATGAATACCAAATTTAGGACAGTAGGGAAGGAGATGTAATCAGAGAAGTTTATGTAAGCACCCTGATTCTGTTAAACTGTGTGGAAGGTAGATGGGTGTTTTGTATTATATGGATAGTATGCAAAAATAAGACTATTAACATAAAAGGGTCCAGACTTGCACTTTCCCCTGACTCCCTCACCCAAATTAGTCTGAAGCAAAAAAAGGGCAGGAGGCTATTGGTCTGAATCTCTCAAGCTATCAAATTGGATAGAAGGCAATTCTTTTTTTTTTTTTTTTTGAGATGAAGTCTTGCTCTGTCGCTCCAGGCTGGAGTGCAATGGTGTGATCTCAGCTCACTACAACCTCCTCCTCTTGGTTCAAGCGATTCTCCTGCTTCAGCCTCCTGAAGGTTTCACCATGTTGGCCAGGATGGTCTCGATCTCTTGATCTAGTGATCCACCCACCTTGGCCTCCCAAAATGCTGGGATTACAGGTGTGAGCAACTGCGACAGGCCAAAGAGAAAGCAATTTTTAACAAGTGTCATGAATAAACAAGAAATAAAGAAAATTAAATAAATGAATGAAAAATAAAGAAAAAGGAAAGTAGATTCTATATATTTACAATTCAGCTAGTACTCACATAAGACAAGTGAGAAGGACAAATCTAAATTTATTTGAAATCTAGGAATGAGAGCTAAATGTAGGTGTCTTGGACTTGGAGGTTTTGAGTTAGAATTATATTTGTTTTAAAATGTCTTTGGGCCAGGCATGGTGGCTCACACCTGTAATCCCAGAACTCTGGGAGGCCGAGGCAAAAAGATCACCTGAGGTCAGGGGTTCAAGACCAGCCTGGTCAACATGGTGAAACCCCATCTCTACTAAAAATACAAAAATTAGCCAGGCCTGGTGGCATGGACCTATAATCCCAGCTACTAGGTAGGCTGAGGCAGGAGAATCACTTGAACCCAGGAGATGGTGGTTACAGTGAGTGGAGATCATGCCATTGCACTCCAGCCAGGGCCACAGAACAAGACTCCATCTTAAAAATAAATAAAATGTCTTTGCAATTGAATGTATCAGTAGGCAAAATGAAAATCCATGGAGTTGAAGATACTCTTTGCCAGTTGTTGATATGGCAGGAAGGAATCAGGACTGTCCTCAGCCCCACTGACCTCCTCCAAGTGCTCTTAGCAGATATTTACACTTCTGCCAAATAAATTTCTCCAACTGTTTTTTTCTTTGTTGTGTGTGTGGGTGTGTGTGTTTTTAAGAGACAGTGTCTCCCTCTGTCACCCAGGCTGGAATGCAGTGGCATGATCTCAGCTCACTGCAACCTCCACCTCCTAGGTTCAAGGGATTCTCCCACTTCAACCTCCTGAGCAGCAGGAATTACAGGTGTGTGCCACAACGCTGGCTAATTTTTTTTTTAGTAGAGTTGGAGTTTCACCATGTTGGCCAGGCTGTTCTCGAACTCCTGGCCTCAAGTGATCCACCTGCCTCGGCCTCCCAAAGTGCTGGAAATACAGGCATTCGCTGCCACACCCTGCCTCTCCCACAGTTTTAAAACATTTATAGATCAGGCACTCTGGTTCACACTTATAATCCCAGCACTTTGAGAGACCAATGCAAGAGGATCACTTGAGGCCAAGAGTTTGAGACCAGCCTGGGCAACAAAGTGAGACCCGACTCTACAAAAATTTAAAAAACTGGCCGGGCGCGGTGCCTCAAGCCTGTAATCCTAGCACTTTTGGGAGGCTGAGGTGGGTGGATCACCTGAGGTCAGGAGTTCAAGACCAGCCTGGCCATCATGGTGAAACTCCTCTTATAAAAAAAAAAAATTAAAAAAAAATGTTTTTTAAAACTATTATTTTTAAAAGAAGGAGTGGGGTGAAGTGGCTCATGCCTGTAATCTCAGCACTTAGGGAGGCCAAGGTGGGTGGGTCAAGAGGTCAGGAGTTCAAGACCAGCCTGGCCAATATGGTAAAACCCGGTCTCTACTAAAAATACAAAAATTAGCCGGGTGTGATGATGGGTGCCTGTAGTTCCAGCTACTTGGGAGGCTAAGGCAGGAGAATCGCTTGAACCCAGGAGGAGGAGGTTGCAGTGAGTGGAGATCTCGCCACTGCACTCCAGCCTGAATGACAGAGCAAGACTTTGTCTCAAAAAAAAAAAAAAAGAAAAAGAAAAGAAAAGAGGCTGGTTCCATGGTGGTGGGTTATCCGAACTTATTAACATTAGTGTACAACCCCTCACCACTAACCCTCACTGTTAAATTTGACCTGCTTTAAAAAAGGAAAAAAACATTTATAAAGAGCACACAGCCATGCGTGGTGGCTAACGCCTGTAATCCCAACACTTTGGGAGGCCGAGGTGGGCGGATCACCTGAGGTCAGGAGTTCGAGACCAGCCTGACCAACATGAAGAAACCCAGTCTCTACTAAAAATATAAAAAAGTAGCTGGGCATGGTGGCGCATGCCTGTAATACCAGCTACTTGGGAGGCTGAGGCAGGAGAATGGCTTGAACCTGGGAGGCAGAGGTTGCTGTGAGCCGAGATCTACACCATTGCATTCCAGCCTGGGCAAGTATTTACACTACATATAAAAATACCATTTAAAGATAGGTGTGGTGGCTCATGCCTGTAATCCAGCACTTTGGCAGGCCAAGGTGGATGGGATGCTTGAGTCTAGAAGTTCAAGACCAGCCTGGACAACATGGCAAAACCCCGTCTCCATCTCTACTTAAAAAAAAAAAAAAGCCAGGTATTGTGGCATACACCTGTAGTCCCAGCTACTCAGGGGGGCTGAGGCAGGAAGATCACTTGAGCTCAGGAGGTGGAGGCTGCAGTGAGCCCTGACGGTGCCACTGCTCTTTAGCCTGGATAACAGAATGAGACCCTGTTGGGGAGGAGGGGGTGGGATAGTCATATATTTTTTCCTTCTTCTTTAAAAAAAATTTTTTTTTGACACGAGTCTTGATCTATTGTCCAGGCTGGAGTGCAGTGGCATGATCTCGGCTCACTGCAACCTCTGCCTCCCGGGTTCCAGTGATTCTCCTGCCTCAGCCTCCTGAGTAGCTGGAATTACAGGCACCTGCCATCATGCCCAGCTAAGTTTTGTATTTTTAGTAGAGATGGGGTTTCACCATGTTGCCCAGGCTGGTCTCAAACTTCTGACCTCAGGTGATCCTCCCTTCTCGGTCTCCCAAAGTGCTGGGATTACAGGTGTAAGCCACAGAGCCTGGCCAAAAGAAATGACCTTCTTAAATTTATTACCTATTGTGATAGTTAATTTTATGTGTCAACTTGACTAAGCCACAAGGTGTCCAGATATTTGGTCAAATATTCTTTCTGGCTGTGTCTGTGAGGGCATTGCTGGATGAGATTAATATTTGAGTCAGTGGACTGAGTAAAGCAGATGATCCTTCCTAGGAAGGGTGAGTCTTATCCAATCTGTCAAAGGCCCAAACAAAATAAAAGGTTAAGTAAGAAATAGCTCTCTTGGTCAGGCACCATGGCTCAGGCCTATAATCTCAGATCTTTCGGAGGTTGAGGTGAGTGGATCTCTTGAGCTCAGGAGTTTGAGATCAACCTGGGCAACATGATGAAACCCCATCTCTACAAAAAATACAAAAATTAGCTGGGTGTGGTGGTGTATGCCTGTGATTCCAAATACTTGGGTGGTTGAGTTGCGGGGACTGCTGGAGCCCAGTAGGTTGAGGCTGCAGTGAATTGTGTTGACACCACTCACTCCAGCCTGGGTGTCAGAGTAAGACCCTGTATCAAAAAAAAAAAAAAAAAAAAAGAAGGAGAGAGAGAGAGAGAGAAAGAAATAGCAAATAGCTCTTTCTCACTGTCCGTCTTTGAGCTAGAATATGTCTTCTGCCTTCGTAAAATGAAGAGAAGATAACATACTATCTTCAATCTAAGGATAAGGAGAGGATAACACTTGTGGGAAATAAGTATACACACATCCTATTAGAATGACAGAGCAAGTCTTCATCTCTACAAAATATATATATATATATTTAAATAAAAACAGAATAGAAATATATATATTTACAGTTGTGATTTCCTCAAATCTTTGCTCAAATTTTAATTCTTCAATGATACTTACTTTGATGATGATGATGATTACTATTATTATTATTGAGACACAGTTTCACTCTGTCACGCAGGCTAGAGTGCAAACTCCACCTCCCAGGTTCAAGTGATTCTCCTGCCTCAGCCTCCCAAGCAGCTGGGATTACAGGCACCTGCAACCACACCCAGCTAATTTTTGTATTACTAGTAGAGACAGGTTTCACCATGTTGGCCAGGCTGGTCTTGAACTCTTGACCACAAATGGTCCACCCGTCTCGGCCTCCCAAAGTGCTGGGATTACAGGCATGAGCCACCATGCCCAGCCTTATCATTTTGTTAAATACTGTGGCCTACCATTGCCCATTACACCTGATTCTGCATTTCCTGCTGTACCATTTCTCTCTCTCCTTCTGTTTATTTGTAATAGAGATAGGGTCTTGCTATGTTGCTCAGACTGGTCTCTAACTCCTGACCTCAAGCAATCCTTCAACCTCAGCCTCCCAAAGTACTGAAATTACAGGAATGAGCCACAGCACTTGGCCCTATTTTTCTTCATAGTACTTTTAAACCTTATCTGCCTGATGCAGTGGCTCACACCAGCACTTTGGGAGTCTGAGATGGGTGGATCACCTGAGGTCAGGAGTTTGAGATCACCCTGGCCAAGATGATGAGACTATTTCAACTAAAAATAAAAGAATTAGCCTGGCATGGTGGTGGCACCTGTAATCCCAGCTACTCAGGAGGCTAAGGCAAGAGAATCACTTGAACCCAGAGGGCAGAGGTTGCAGCGAGTTGAGACAGTGCCTCTGCACTCCACCCTGGGCAACAGACCGAGACTCTGTCTCAAAAATAAATAAATAAGCCTTCTCTATCTAATACTTACTATGTAATCTACATATTGGGACAGTGCGTGGTGGCTCATACCTATAATTTCAGCACTTTAGGACGCAGAGGCAAGCAGATCACTTGAGGCCAGAAGTTCAAGACCAGCCTTGGCAACATGGCAAGACCCCATCTCTACTAAAAATACAAAAATTAGCTCAGTGTGGTGGTACATGCTTGTAGTCCTAGCTACTGAGGAGGCTGAGAAACAAGAATCGCTTGAATCCCTTGAACCCAGAGGTGGAGGTTGCAGTGAACCAAGATTGTGCCACTGCACTCCAGCCTGGGTGACAGAACAAGACTCTATCTCAAAAAAAAATTTTTTTAATCACATATTTAGATTTAGTTTTTATAATCTCTTCATCTGTTGTATACATACATGCTAGAATGTAAACACCACAGTGCAAGGACATTCTGTTCTGATCCCTGATGTATCTAAAGTATTTGAATAGTACCTATCCTTATCAGGCACCCAGTCAATATCTGCATGATAAATCACTTCTGAGAAACAAGAGAGATTCAGGATAAAGAAGACATTTTGAACACATGCATTTGCTCCCTCCCCAAACCTTTACTGTTATAGTAAAATTACAGTAAAGGGTTTTTTGAGAGGTATAATCCCACAAGAGCAAAAAGAATGAAAAAGAGACCAAGAGACTACAATAAAATTTTGGAAGCTGGAAAACAGATGAGTAACAGTTGTCTTAGTAGAACCTGGAAAGCTGAAGCTTAAGCAGGAGTAGGGGTAGCCAAAAGCAAAGTGGTTTACACCAAAGAGCGCACAAAGGTTGAAGATTTGGTGGCCCCAGCTGCCTTTGGAAGGGGAGGAGAAAGGAGAAGGTATGGCTAATAATAGGATAATTGTTGAAGAAATTGTTAATTCTCCTGACTCCAGGTAAAACACTGGAGGTTGATTGATCGGAGGGAGTGAAATCAAGGATCTCTTGACTGGGGAATACTAGAATCAGGTAACGGCAGAGTTATAGCATCAGCCTCGGTCCATTCAGGAGACAGAAACTACACAGTAGTATAGAAAAAAACAAGCAAAGGGTAAAGATGAATATTTATATACTGAATGTTGGACTCCTTAATCTTCTAGGAACTTGTCCTCTTTCAGCTTCTAGAATGCTGGTACCAGGCCTGAACTCTCAGGCTGGAGATTGGAGGAAGCTTCTCTGCAGACTCTGACAACCTAAAAGAAAAAAACTTATGATACCAGCAGGACGCGGTGGCTCACGCCTCGAATCCCAGAGCACTTTGGGAGGCTGAAGCAGGCAGATCACATGAGGCCAGGAGTTCAAGACCAGCCTGGGCAACATGGTGAAGCCCTATCTCTATTAAAAATACAAAAGCTAGCCAGCATGGTGGCACAGACCTATAATCCCAGCTACTTGGGAGGCTGAGGCACAAGAATCTCTTGAACCCGGGAAGTGGAGGTTGCAGTGAGCTGTGATCACACCACTGCACTCCAGCCTGAAGCCTGAGCAATAGAGTGAGATCGTGTCTCAAAACAACAAAAACAAAAACGATGATACTAGGATTAGTAATTACTCAAAGAAATCATCCAGTCAGAAAGACAGAGATATACTCACACTGAATGTGGGATACAACGTGTGCAGAGCCTCCAGCTGGCTTTTTGGTGCCCCACTGTTATACATAAATGAATAGCCAAGGATCATTCATTATCTGCAGAAACAAATCTGCCAAAACAGAAAACAGGACAGAAAAACTTGGAGGGCAAGAGACTTTGTAGGGAATTCCCCCAACGAATCATTCATTTTTTTTTTTTTTTTTTTTGAGATGGAGTCTCGCTCTGTCACCCAGGCTGGAGTGCAATGGCGTGGTCTCAGCTCACTGCAACCTCTGCCTCCCGGGTTTAAGTGATTCTGATGCCTCAGCCTCTCAAGTAGCTAGGATTACAGGCACCCGCCACTACACCTGGCTAATTTTTGTATTTTTAATAGAGATGGGGTTTCACCATATTGTCATTAATATTCTTAAAAGAATAAGAAAATATTGCAGGCTGGGCGTATTGGCTCACACCTGTAATCGCAGCACCTTGGGAGGCTGAGGCTAGATGATTGCTTGAAGTTAGGAATTCAAGATCAGTCTAGGCATCAAAGAAGATCCTGCCTCTAAAAACACAAAACAAAACAAAACATAAAACACAGAAAATATTGCATCCATGGAAGCAGAGAAGATACAGTAAAAAGAAACATTCTAGAAGAATCTTTGGAAATTAAAGTATGATAACAGGTCTTAAAAACTCTACAGGGTCAGGCAAGATGGCTCACACCTACAATCCCAGTACTTTGGGAGGATGAGGTGGGCAGATCACCTGAGCTCAGGAGTTAGAGATCAGCCTGGCCAGCACGGTGAAACCCCATCTCTACAAAAATACAAAACTTAGCTGGGCATAGTGGTGGGTGCCTGTAATTCCAGCTACTCAGGAGGCTGAGGCAGGGGAATCACTTGAACCTGGGAGTCGGAGGTTGCAGTGAGCTGAGATCGAGCCACTGCACTCCAGCCTGGGCAATAAGAGCGAAACTCCATCTAAAAAAAAAACTGAGAAGGTTTGTAAGATAAAGTTCAGGGAATCTAGAAAGCCAAGCAAAAGAAAAAAAAAACATGGAAAATAATATAGGAATTTTTTAGAGAATCAATTCTGAAGATTCAAGAGAGAGAACAAAGAAAATGGAGGAAGATGAAATCATCAATTAATCAAAAAAAATCCTCAGAATTGAAGGAAAAGCATTTCTAGATTGAAATGGATTAGCAAATGTCTTTGCTAATGGATGGAAATGGATCCATACCAAGGCACATCATCACGAAATTTTGGGAAACCAAGAACAAAGAGAATATCTTTAAAATATGCCTTTTTCATAAGACTAATAAAGAATGAGTTTCTCAGCTGTGCATGGAGGCTCACGCCTGTAATCTCAGCACTTTGGGAGGCCGAGGCAGGCAGATCACTTCAGGCCAGGAGCTTGAGACCAGCCTGGCCAACATGATGAAACCTCGTCTCTACTAAAAATACAAAAACTAGCCAAGTGCGGTGGCACATGCCTGTAGTCCCAACTACTAAGGAGGTTGAGACACGAGAATCACTTGAACCTGAGAGGCGGAGGTTGCAGTGAGCCGAGATCATGCCACCACACTCCAGCCTGGCAACATAGTGAAACTCTGTCTCAAAAAAAAAAAAAAAAAAAAAGGGTTTCTCCAAAGCAAGGGAGTAAACCAAGAAAGAGGAACACAAAGGATCCAGAATAGTCAATCTAACACAGGAGAGAATGATGCTGAAGAGAATTCCCAGGACAAAAATTATGAATGCAACAGGTTGAGGGAGTAACCAGTCCAGATTAGAGCATGTGAAGGGGCTCGAGGAGAGATTTCTTCAGGAAAAGGAAATTGAAAAAATATCTGATGTGACCAAATAGATTGAGAAGAGATGTAGACAACTGGAGCAGGGCGGGGGAGGTTGAGTTAAATTAATAGTAAGTACATAGAAAAATACAACTATTAGGTCCAAAGAAAACAAAAAAGTTGTGCAAGAGAAAAACATTATTTGGCTTACTTGGGTACATTACTTGGCTTATTTGTGAACAGTATTTGCATAGTCATAGCAGTATAAACATTGACTTTTTTTTTTGAGAGACAGTCTCACTCTGTTGCCCAAGCTGGAGGGCAATAGTGTGATCTCAGCTCACTGCAACCTCCACCTTCCTGGTTCAAGTGATTCTCTGCCTCAGCCTCCTGAGTAGCTGGGATTACAGGCGCCCACCACCAGGGCCAACTAATTTTTTATTTTTGGTAGAGACAGGGTTTCCCCATCTTAGCCAGGCTGGTCTTGATTCCTGACCTCATGATCCACCTGCCTTGGACTCCGAAAGTGCTGGGATTACAGGGGTAAGCCACTGCACCCAGCCCACACTGACTATTTAATTAGCCAAAATTATAACACAAGTGTATTGAGAGGACAGAGAAAGTGAAGTATGCAGATATCATGTGAATGAGTGAGGATGTGGTAGTGTTGCAATGGTAATGGTGAGAAATATACAAGTCTCATCTTCCCTGGTGGGAAGTTCATAAGTAATGTAAAAATGTTTGAATTAACATGTAGTCATATAAACCTTTAGAGATAAGTCATTTAGAGATAGAGCAGTAAATGCCATAAGTTTCCATTAACAGGAGTTGAAAGTGATTATCTTTGAGGAGAAGAAAATGGTGAGGAGAGGAGGCTGTAGCACTGCTATTTCAAAACAAGCCCTATGGCAGGGTCGGGGAGTGGGGACAGATGGGGACAAACCTTAAAGGCCATGAGTTCTTTAAATCATGTACAAGTGTAACTTAAATATAAAATAAGAACAAAATACAAAGAGATTATAGGACACTTTTCCAAGTTGGGAGACCTCCACTCCCAGTCGATTTCTATGACATTGTCTTATGTGATATCTCGCCAGTCTTCTCCCACACTCAGACGAGGGTGCTGACAAGAGCAGAAGGGAAGTATTGATTAGATCTCGATCTGCCCCGTCAGGCTCTGGTTAGAAACCCGAGTCAGCAGTCCATTAACACTACGTGACTCCTCTCTAGGCCAGTTAAAGATTTTTCTACTGAAATTACAAATATCAGAACCAGGCTGACTCGATTCTAAAGTGTTTCTTCTTCCTTATATTCCACTGAATATCATGATTCCAAAACCCATGATTCTTTTTTTTTTTTTTTTTTGTTTTGGTGTCTTGCTCTGTTGCCCAGGCTAGAGTGCAGTGGTGCGATCTTGGCTCACTGCAACCTCCACCTCCCAGATTCAAGTAATTCCCCTGTCTCAGCCTCCCGAGTAGCTGGGATTACAGGCACCTGCCACTGCGCCCGGCTACAAAACCCATGATTCTAAACACACCTTCTACTCCTTTCTCTTGTTTTTTCTCCATTCGTTGCTAGAATGGCCTTGGGGTCCATTTGTCTTTGATGGCACTCATACTTGCCAGGTCTTTTAACACTTGGGTAATAAACTATTTTTTTACTCTTTCACCTCACTCTCTTGCCTTCACAGAGGATAAAAGGCAGAGGTACTATTGGCTGTGATTATTTTTTTGTACAGGATATTATCTTTACCTAGCATTCTACAATATTTTTCCTTTTTCTTCACTGGCTATTATACTGGCTCTGATTCTAAGGCTGGTCCATGACATAAATAAGGAATTGTTTGGGGGAACAAAGCTGGAATGACCTTGGTAAACCGGGTGTGTTCATCCATTTACTGCATAGTACTCAAGGGAGAAGAATGTCTCATTTCAGATTAGTTCAAAACAAAACTTTGGCCTTGTCTCTGACCTAGACAACCCTCTTATCTGTGATAAAGAAGGCATACTTATGCTGTTTTCAACTAAATAAAGCTAGAAGGGATATTTAGTATCTTGGAAGACTGAATTGGAATTCATAAAGCGCTCAATAGATTCCAAAGTGAGAGTTTTGTAACAGATAAATGAAATTTACCAGGGATATTTTTAAAGTCCTATGCTTATATTCAAAACATTCATTTCACAAACATAGGATGAGGAAGACTTAGCTTAACAGTTCAATTGAAAAAGGCTATGAGTCTTGACTGACTACAAGCTTAACAAGTTGTTTTTTTATTATTAGTTTTTTAGGCTGAATAACTTGACAGCAGGAAGTGGCTAGGGAATGACTACCAAAATGTAAAATACTTCTCATTTTACTTTTGACAACACAGGCAAGATTGTTTGAGCGCATCAATCAGTTCACAAATATTTACTGAGGATCTGCTACGTGTCTATTATGAGGAAGGGGGTGTGGCAGTAGAACGAAAGGAAAAGCCTAAGAATCTTTGAACAGGTTGGACAGACAACACATACATAGGAAATGATAGCAGTAATGATTACTTACATTTGAATAGTGCTTTAATTTATTATTACTCTCATTTATACCCCCTCTTCAGACTTCATAGCTGCCCTATGAGGTATTAAGTAAAATACAGTTATCATTTTATTTATTTTTAAATTTTTGAGACAGAATCTTGCTCTGTCGCCCAGACTGGTGTGCAGTGGCATGATCTCAGCTCACTGTAACCTCTGCCTCCTGAGTTCAAGGGATTCTCCTGCCTCAGCCTCCCAAGTAGCTGGGACTACAGGCTCCTGCCACCCCGCCTGGCTAATTTCTGTATTTTTAGTAGAGACTGGGTTTCACTAGGTTGGCCAGGCTGGTCTCGAACTCCTGACCCAAGTGATCTGCCTGCCTCGGCCTCCCAAAGTGCTGGGATTACAGGCATGAGCCACCATGCCCGGCTAATTATCGTTTTAAAGAAGAGAAGACTGAGGCTGGGAGAAATTAAAGCAGTGATTCTCAAATGTGTAGCTCTCAACCCCTTTATGTCCTTAAAATTACTTAGGTACTTCACACTATATACAAAAAAATAAATCAAAATGGATCAAAGACCTAAATGTAAGAGCTGTAACTATAAAACTCTTAAAAGAAAACTAAGTGTAAATCTTTGTGACCTTGAAACAGACAATGGCTTCTTTAATGTGACACCAAAAGCACAAGCAACAAAATAAACAATAGATAATTGGACTGCATCAAAATTAAAACGTTTAATGCTTCAAAAGATACTAGCAGCCAGGCATGGTGGCTCACACCTGTAAGCACAGCACTTCGGGAGGCTAAGGTGGGAAGATCGCTTGAGCCCAGGAGTTTGAGACCAGCCTGGGCAACATAGTGAGATCTTATATCTACAAAAAAAATTTTTTAATTAGCCAGGCGTGGTGGTGGCACACACCTGTGGTCCAGCTACTTGGGAGACTGAGGCGGGAGGATCACTGGGGCCTGGGAACTCGAGACTTCAGTGAGTTGTGTTCAGTCCACTCAAGACTGAGCAACAGAACAAGATGCTGTCTCTAAAAAAACAGAAAAAATAACAATAAAAACCTATTACATTATAACAAGTTTTTAAGGAAAATAACTATTTTCCAAAGCAAACAAATATTTAGTGAGATGAGAGGTATTTTACATTTTTATTAATTTAATTAATGTCTGACTTAATAGAAGACAGCTGGATTCTCATATCTATTGCCATATGTTGTTTGGTTGAATAGATGAAGAAAATCTAATCTCATTCAAATATGTGGTTGTAAAAGTGAGGAGGATTTTTTTTTTTTTTTTTTGAGATGGGGTCTCACTCTGTCACCCACACTGCAGTGCAGTGGCCCAATCTTGGCTTGCTGAAACCTCCACTCCCCGGGCTCAAGTGATCCTCCTGGGCTCAAGGGATACTCCCATGTCAGCCTCCCAAGTAGCTGGGAACACATGCGCATGCCACCACACCCAACTAATTTTTGTATTTTGGTAAAGACGAAGTTTCACCATGTTGTCAAGGCTGATCTTGAATTTCTGGACTCAAGTGATCCACTCACTTTGGCCTCCCAAAGTGCTGGGATTACTGGTGTGACCCACAGCAGTGGGGAGGATTTCAATAGATAATTGTGGATATTATTCTTTGATACTACACTAAAACTCAACAAATATAGTATCTTAAAGGCTAGTTGCACTGGGGAGTTTGAAACCATATTAATGAATTTTTTGTATTTCATTACACTATAGTTCATTGGTCTAACTAAAATATAGTGCATTTTCTTTTCTTTTTTTTTGTTTTTGAAACATGGTCTTACTCCATCACCCAGGCTGGAGGGCAGTGGCACAATCATAGCTCCCTGTAACCTCGAACTCCTGAGCTCAAGCAATCCTCCCAGCTTAGCCTCCCAAGTAGCTAAGACTTCAGGCACGTGCCACCATGCCTGGCTAATTTTTTTACTCTTATTATTTTTAGAGATGGGATCTTGCTATGTTGGCCAGGCTGGTCTCAAACTCATGGCCTCAAGCAATCCTCCAGCCTCTGCCTCCCAAAATGCTGGGATTAGAGGCATGAGCCACCAGACCTGGCCTCATTTGCATTTTCAGTGCACCTTTTATCCATGCATGATTTTGTAACATTGTGTTTTGGTCATTTGAAAAGTATTCATTCTCTGAGTTATGCAAATCTTTTAAAACGTTGACACATTTTATGCTATAATGGTTTTAAAAATCACATTTGTTAACATCACCACTGATGTCATCAGATGGTTCTTTTTTTTTTTTTTAATTGCGTTTTACGTTTTGGGGTACATGTGAAGAACATGCAAGATTGTTGCATAGGTACACACATGGCAATGTGATTTGTTGCCTTCCTCCCCATCGCCTATATCTGGCATTTCTCCCCAACTCCCCACCCCCCACCGTCCCTCCCCTATTTCCCCCCAACAAACCCCAGTGTATGATGCTCCCCTCCCTGTGTCCATGTGTTCTCATTGTTCAACACCCACCTATGAGTGAGAACATGCGGTGTTTGATTTTCTCTTATTGCGTCAGTTTGCTGAGAATGATGGTTTCCAGGTTCATTCATGTCCCTACAAAGGACACGAACTCATCGTTTCTTATGGCTGCATAGTATTCCATGGTGTATATGTGCCACATTTTCCCTGTCCAGTCTGTCATCGATGGGCATTTGGGTTGGTTCCAGGTCTTTGCTATTGTAAGCAGTGCTGCAATGAACATTTGTGTGCATGTGTCCTTATAGTAAAATGATTTATAATCTTTTGGATATATACCCAGTAATGGGATTGCTGGGTCAAATGGAATTTCTATTTCTAGGTCCTTGAGGAATCGCCACACTGTCTTCCACAATGGTTGAACTAGTTTACACTCCCACCAACGGTGTAAAAGTGTTCCTATTTCTCCACATCCTCTCCAGCATCTGTTGTCTAGCGATTTTTTAATGATCGCCATTCTAACTGGTGTGAGATGGTATCTCAATGTAGTTTTGATTTGTATTTCTCTAATGACCAGTGATGATGAGCATTTTTTCATATGTTTGTTGGCCTCCTGTATGTCTTCTTTTGTAAAGTGTCTGTTCATATCCTTTGCCCACTTTTGAATGGGCTTGTTTTTTTCTTGTAAATCTGTTTTAGTTCTTTGTAGATTCTGGATATTAGCCCTTTGTCAGATGGGTAGACTACAAAAATTTTTTCCCATTCTGTTGGTTGTCGATTCACTCTAATGACTGTTTCTTTTGTTGTGCAGAAGCTGTGGAGTTTGATTAGGTCCCATTTGTCTATTTTGGCTTTTGTTGCCAATGCTTTTGGTGTTTTGGTCATGAAGCAGATGATTCTTTAATTATTGGGAAGCTGTCAAGCTTAGTACCACATGCAAGATTTCCAAAATTCTAATTTTTACTTGAAAGCCATTTTTTTTTTTGACAAGGTCTTGCTCTGTTACCTGGGCTGGAGTGCAGTGACACAATCATGGCTCACTGCAGCCTTGGCCTCCCAGGCTCAAGTGATCCTTCCACCTCAACTGGTGCATGCCACCATGCCTGGCTAACTTTTTTTTTTCTTTTTGGAGAGACTGTCCAGGCTGGTCTCGAACTCCTGAGCTCAGGTGCTCCTCCAGCCTCAGCTTCCCTAAGTGCAGGGATTATAGGCATAAGCCACTGCTGAAAGCTCAGATTTTATCATTGGAACAAATAGTGCAAGTTGTTATCTTGAAGTAACAATTTTACTTGCCTAATGTTCTTGAAACTGCAAAATACCCAAGTCTGAACAACCTGTTTGTCATTCTTTCAAACAAAAATGATATTACATGAATAAATGGGTTAATTCAGTTCATAACTATAATGATCACACTAATGTTTTTCCTCAAGACAACCACTGTGCTTTGACATGTAGCAAAAGTACTTTATAAGTACTTCCTACTTCCCATTTCATGCCACAGAATTTTTAAAAGATGTTCTTAAGGCTCAAAATGTAATACCATTAATCATTTTTATCTTACCAAGAACATCTTGGCCAGGCGCAGTGGCTGACACCTGTAATCCTAGCACTGTGGGAGGCTGAGGTAGGCAGAGCACCTGAGGTCACCTGAGGTCAGGAGTTTAAGACCAGCCTGGCCAACCTGGTGAAACCCTGTCTCTACTAAAAATACAAAAATTAGCTGGGCATGATGGTGGGTGCCTGTAATCCTAGCTACTTGGGAAGCCGAGGCAGAGAATCACTTGAACCTGGGAGGCAGATGTTGCAGTGAGCCAATATTGCACCATTGCATTCCAGCCTAGGGGACAGAGCAAGACTCCATCTCAAAAAAAAAAAAAAAATCTTAAATGAAACTGAATTTCCCTCCAAGTGCAGGGCAATGAGAAACGTAATGCCCACTGGTACAGTTCAGTGCTACTACCTTGATTCCTCTTAAGGTGCAAAGAATTTCCCACCATCAGTAGCAATGTCAATGTGATGGTGAAAAAAGGCAAATAAAGGCTTAGTATCAGCATGAACATAATTTTGGTCTTATACTCTGAAAATTATGTGGGGTACCCTCAAGGATCCATGGATTATACATTGAAAACCTCTGCGTAAATCCTTTCCCCAAAGTCACACATCTATTAAGTAGTATAACCAGTACTTGAAACTGGGTCATACCGTCTCCTAGCTGAACAGTTTCTCCATTGTACCATAGTATGCAAGATGAATGATACAGATAGGAAGTATAATAACTCACATTAAAACCAAATAATTAAATTTCTACCAGAGGCCTACTTAGAAATACAATTAGTGTTTATTAACCAGGTATGATCACTTTATGCTCACTTAGTCCAGATCATAAAGACAGCTTAAACAGATTTAGTTAAAACCATGAAGAAATAGCTTGACAATCAAAAGAGATGAGATTGACATCTATTTCCTAGACTGAAAATAAAATAACTCCTATTACCTTATATTTGGTTAAAGGGCTTTGATGTGTTTAATATCACAGTCTTAAAACTAGGTGGAATCTAAGAGATATTTAATCCACCATCTCATCCCATTCAGAAACCTGCTTACAGAATCTTGGATGAGTTGAACAAATCTGGTGAGAGAAGCAGCTTATTCCTCCCAAGACACTGTAGAACAGCTCAAGTTATTTGAGCTGCCCTCCCGTCCATAGCCATGCTTGCTCTCATTCCCATATAGTTTTATCTTTTTATTCAACCCTCTGGACAATGAGGAATAGGAATAGGTCTATTTCCTCATCTGTGTTATATTTTAAGTCAGCTACCAAGGCCCATCATAAACCTTCCCCCCGGCTTTTTTTTTTTTTTTTGAGACAAGGTTTTGCTCTGTCACCCAGGCTGGAGTGCAGCGGTGATTGTGGCTCACCGAAGCCTCAACCTCTCAGGCTCAGGCAATCCTCCCACTTCAGCCTCCCAAGTAGCTGGGACCCACAGATGTGTACCACCAAGTCCCACTAATTATTTTTTACTTTTTGTAGAGACAGGGTCTCCCTATGTTGTCCAGGCTGTTCTTGAACTTCTGGGCTCAAGCAATCCTCCTGCATTGGCCTCTTGAAGTGTTGGGATTATAGGCATGAGTCACCATGCCCAGTGCCCTTTTTCAGTCTTAAAGTGCTCAGTTTCTCAACTTTCCTTTCTGTGTGGACCCATTCCAGGGTCTTCTATTTGTTGATGGTTTTGTTTTAGAGGCCCAGGTGTGGCCTTTACTCATTCTCCTGGCCTTGCTCCCAGTCTTGCCCCATTTATGCTGTGGAACTGGGTCATCCTTCCCTTTTCTCTCTCTTTTTTTGGTTTTGAGATGGATCTCGATCTGTCGCCCAGGTGTGATCTCAGCTCACTGCAACCTCTACCTCTGAGGTTCAAGCAATTCTCCTGTCTCAGCTTCCCAAGTAGCTGGGACTACAGGCATATGCCATCACGCCCAGCTAATTTTTGTATTTTTAGTAGAGACAGGGTTTTATCACATTGGTCAGGCTGATCTTGAACTCCTGACCTCAGGTAATCCACCCACCTCAGCCTCCCAAATAGCTGGGATTACAGGCGTGAGCCACTGCACCCAGCCCATACTTCCCTTCTCTACTGATTGAGCCTTTCTTGTGTTCCAGGCACTGTGCTCTGGTCTGCCATTTAATCCCCAGCCAACCCTATGAAGTAGGTACCATCAATAGTCCCCGTCTTGTTAAAATTAATGCACTATAATTTGAGGAGTTAGATAATTGTACAGAGCTGTGTAACCATTACCTCAATGAATATATAGAACAGCTCCCTCATCCTAAAAGTTTCTTCATGCCTTTTTTTTTTTTTTTGAGACAGTCTCACTCTGTCACACAGGCTGTAGTACAGTGGCACAATCTCAGCTTACTGCAACCTCTGCCTCCTGAGATCAAAAGATTCTCCTGCTTCAACCTCCTGAGTAGGTGGGACTACAAGCGTGCACTACCATGCCGGGCTAATTTTTGTATTTTTAGTAGAGACGGGGTTTCACCATGCTGGCTAGGCTGGTCTCAAACTCCTGACCTCAAGTGATCCGCCTGTCTTGGCCTCCCAAAGTGCTGGGATCATAGGCCTAAGCCACCATGCCTGGTATATATACTATTTTTCAAACTGGGTGTTTCTAAGATGCATTGGGAGGGAAAAGATGCATTGAATAACTCTTTATGGCAATTATAGATTTTACAACATAATTTTAATGGCTGTATAGTACTCTATCAAATGAATGTTTCATAAGTTATGTAACGGATGCCTGTTGTTTTGTATATATATAAATAATGTCCTGCTTCCTCTTCCTGAAATGTCTTCTATTATAGTATCATAGTTTGCTTTTTTTTTTTAATTTTTCATATCTTTCTGATACTTCTTTGTCTGTTTTGCTAGCTCTGTGTCCTCCTTTTTTTTTTTTTTTTTTTTTTTTGAGACAGAGTCTCTCTCTATTGCCCAGGCTGGAGTGCAGTGGCACAATCTCAGCTCACTGCAACCTCTGCTTCCCATGTTCAAGCAATTCTCCTACATTAGCCTCCTGAATAGCTGGGATTACAGGCGCCCACCACCACCATGCCTGGCTGATATTTAGTAGAGACAGGGTTTCACCAGGTTGGCTAGGCTGGTCTTGAACTCCTGACCTCAGGTGATCCACCCACCTTGGCCTACAAAGTGCTGGGATTACAGGCATGAGCTACCACATCTGGCCCCTGTGTCCTCTTTCTATTTTCCCAAGATTCTGTACTTGAATCTTCTTTTTTTTTGAGACAGGGGCTTGCTCTTGCTCTGTTGCCCGGGCTGGAGTGCAGTGATGCTATCTCAGCTCATTGCAGCCTTGACCTCCCCAGGCTCAGGTGATCCTCCCACCTCAGCCTCCCAAGTAGCTGGGATTACAGGCATGTATCACCGCATGCGACTAATTTTTGCATTTTTTGTAGAGATGGAGTCTCGCCATGTTGCCCAGCCTGGTCTCAAACTTCTGGGCTTAAGCAATCCTCCTGCCTCAGCCTCCCAAAATGCTGGGATTACAGGCATGAGCCACCATACTCTGCCCGAATCTTCTTCTATAATTTCTCTTTAGGTCATCAAGTTTCTCTCCAGCTCCAGTATAAACCCTTCGGATCTCATCTCTACTTCTCTTCCCGACACCAGATCCTAATTACCAACTGTCTACCGGGTATTATTTAAACAGGGATATACTTCTTGCAATTCAAATGCCACATGTCAAAAACTGAACGATTCCCTTTCCAAAATCTCTCTGCTTCCCTCTTTCTCTCCCCTTGTTGCTACCTATTTCAGGTAGGGGAAGTGCTGTCTTTTTAGCCACTCAGGCTAGAAACCTCAGTCTTCTGATTGCTCTCCTCATTCATCTCACATATCCAATCAATAAAGTGCTATTGATTCTCCTCTCAAAAGCCTCCCAGTTTGTGCCCTTCCTTTCCATTCCCACCGTGACTATCCCAGCTTTTGAGGTCCCATGACACCTCACCGGAGTGGTAACAATAGCCTCCCAACTGATCCCCGCCCCCGCCCCCCGCTGCTCTACTATGTTGCCATGAGAGTTAACTTTGTGACACAGATTATTTTCCTTTCCTGCTTGAAAATATCTGATGACTGCTTATCTGATAATATCTGATAATATCTTATCACTTACAGAAGCAAGTGTCAACTCTCCACTGTCCCCGCCCACTCACCCACCACACACCACCTTCCTGCCCCGGTTGCGTCAGCCTCGAACGTTCCTGAACGCTTTGCTGTTCCTGTGCTTTTCCTCACGTTCTCCCCTGTGACTGCCCAATCTTTAGTGTGTTTTGCTGACTCCTGGCGCTCTGCCTCTTGCATGAGAGGCGTTTTTGCACGATTGCAGACAGGAATAAAAATGAGCTTGCCTACTGGCCCGTCCTGGTTAGCAAGCTCTACACCCCCTCGAAGGCGGCTATGGACTAAGAGCCCACAGGGGTGACCTCGGGTATGCGGGAGGGGCTGGCCGTGGAGCCGGCTAAGGCGCTTCACACGTCTCCCCAGCAGGGAAGCGACGGGACCTCGGCGGGCAGGGAACGCAATCTCCACGCGTCTGGAAAACTCAATGAATTCTGGGGCACTGTTCGCGCCCGGACTGAGTGGTGTGTCCGCATTTTCCCCATTCCAAGGCAGGGCAGACTGAGGTAGGAGAGCAGAGCCCCAAGGCCGACTCCCCGGAAAAAAAAAAAAAAAGAAAAGAAAAGAAAAGAAAGAAAAGAAAAAACCGCTCCCGCCGACCTGTGATTCACAAGAGCAAGAGGCTGGAAGGATCGCGCCTCCTGATTGGAGCAGACAGAATCAGACAAGCCTGGGGGCCGCTGATTGGCTGCGGCGTGGTCAGGCGCTGTTGGGCTGTTGTAAATGTAAATAGCTCTTGAAGGCCCGGGTCTGTGACCGGCAGTAACCTCGGCGAGAGTGGGTGGAGCGGGAGGCCCTTCCTCTCCATTCATGTCTGCTGCCAGCCAGGCCCGGACAGGCAGGCCCTTCGGCGGAGGGGACTGGGCAGGACGAGGCGATGGGTGCCTTCGGAGATCTTAAGCTTGAGCTGAAAGTTAAACACTCACCTGCAGGGCGGAGCTAGGGCTGGCACTTTCCAGGCCAAGCTGCTTCCTATCTGCGCTCAGCTTTGACTGTTTAAAACTTAATACGATGTTCTGGGGGAGGACCGAGGCGCTGGAGGTCTCTAGGAGGGTAGTTTTATGGAGTCGCGTTAGTGGCTGTAGTAGGTGTACCGTAGTGACCACAGTGAGCTGGCAGCCTGTCCCCGCCTCCTGGTCACAGTATCCTATTTGTGGAAAAGGGAAGAATGGAGGCTTGGAATAGTCTTTCTACGAGAGAGGCAGTTTCTCCCACCCTCTACTCTAGGGGAAAGGGAAGTCTGTGGGGAACTGGCTTTCTAAAAGGTAGGGAGGAGGAAAAGGGACAGATTGGTACACGTTAAGAAGAGGATGACTCTCATACATTGCTGGAGAAAATGTAAAATGGTGCAGCTACAGGGGAAACAGTTTGATAGCGCCACAAAAAGTTAAATACAAAATTAGCATCTGGGCCAGGTGCGGTGGCTCACACCTGTAATCGCAGCACTTTGGGAGGCCGAGGCGGGCAGATCACCTGAGGTCAGGAGTTCGAAACCAGCCTGGCCAACATGGGAAAACCCTGTCTCTACTAAAAACAGAAAAATTAGCCGGCCGTGGTGGTGGGCGCCTGTAGTCCCAGCTACTCGGGAGGCTGAGGCAGGAGAATCACTTGACCCGGGAGGCGGAGGTTGCAGTGAACGAAGATCTCACCATTGCACTACAGCCTGGGCGACAGAGTGGGACTCCATCTAAAAAAATATTAATAGCATCTGACCCAGCAACTCCACTCCTAGATACAAAACCTAACAAATTATAAACAGATACTCAAATATTTGCACTCAAATGTTCATGGCAGTGCTATTCTCAATAGCTAAAAGGTGGAAACAACTCCAGTGTTTATCAGTGAATGAATCAGTAAACCAACTGTGGTATATTCACACAATGGAATATGAATAGGTAATAAACAGGAATGAAGTCCTGATATATTGTCCAACGGGGATGAACGTTGAAAGATTATGCTAAGAGAAGGAAGCCAGACACAAAAGATCACATATTGTATGATTCCATGTATATGACATATCCTGAATTGGTAAATCCGTAGAGACAGAAAGCAGATTGGTGGTCACCAGGGGCCAAGTGTGGGTGGGAAGATGGGGAATCACTGTTGAATGGGTTCAAATTCTCTTTTGGGGTGAAAATGTTTTAGAACCAAAGGTAGTGGTTGCACAATATTGTGAATGCACTAAGTGCCACAGAACTGGTCACTTTAAAATTGTTAGTTTGGCCTGGCGCAGTGGCTTACACCTGTAATCCCAGCACTTTGGGAGGCTGGGGCGGGAGGATCACCTGAGGTCAGGAGTGTGAAACTAGCTTGGCCAACAGAGTGAAACCCCATCTCTACTAAAAATTTAAAAAATTAGCTGGGTGTGGTGGCGAGTGCCTGTAATCCTAGCTACTCAGAAAGCTGAGGCAGGAGAATTACTTGAACGTGGGAGGTGGAGGTTGCAGTGACCCGAGATCATGCCATTGCACTCCAGCCTGGGTGATAAGAGCAAAACTCTGTCTCAAAATAAAATAAAATAGTTTGGCAGGGTGTGGTGGTCATGCCTGTAATCCCAGCACTTTGGGAGGCCAGGGTAGGAGAATTGCTTGAGCCCAGGAGTTTGAGACCAGCCTGGGCAATATAGTGAATGCCCATCTCAATAAAAAAAATGGTTAGTTTTATGTTATGTGAATTCCCTCTCAATTAAAATACATCTCTCTCTCTCTCTCTCAAACTGACAAACTAAAAGGTGAGTCCTTCCTACTGTCCATAATTCTCTAAGAAAGAAGTAAGAAAAAGCAATTTTGAGTCCTCTCCTGCCTTTCACTTTCACTTTTCCCTTGATTTTTGAAGTCTGGCATGGCCCTGGCTGCTCACTGCTCCCCATGGAAAATGGCCAGGAGGGAGAGGGCCCCTTCAGCCCCTCTGAGAAGGTCCTTGCCTGGGCCCATAACCACTGTGAGTCAGCGCCGCACACACACTGCGCCTTTGTGACCGCTCTGAGGCCAGGGTGTAGCTTGCTGGGCGGGACCGCGTGGGGGAAGGGAGGGCCTGGGTCCTGAAAGTGGGAAGGCTTCTGCCTCCAGCAACCCGAGTATGGAATCTCAGCTGCTTGGAGCCTGCAATTAGGGCCTGTGGCATTTGTTCCAAAGTCAGTGTATAAGAATCAGCGCCTTGCCTGCAGCACAGAAAGTTAACTACAGGTCACAAAATATGACTCCTACTCCCTGTGACATTTCACACAGTTTGTAGCAGCAACAGAATTTAGAACAAGACATGAGCTCATTCTGTTGTTTCAAGTGCTGACTGTTCAGGGGCAGGGAGACATTTCTGAAAGAGGAAGATGCTCTTGAGGAGCTCAAAACCTTACAGGAGGGTGAAGTGTGGTTTAGGAAAGGTAGACAGGACGTATTTACGGTTTGAGAGGAAAGCTTAAAACCCAGGTGTGACTGAATGTTAAGATGGGTCAGGCGGTGGGGGGGGCTGGGTTCTTCTGCAACAGTGGATGCATCTGCTGTTTGTGCAAAAGTTAAGCTCCCTGCCACGGCCACCCAGGGAGGAGGGACGCATCAGGCTTTGCCTCTGCATATAACTGAGTATCAGCAGTCATACAGTTGGACATATGAGAGATTATGACATATCTAGTCATCTACTCCACACCCAGTAGAGCCAGTAGTTAAGACCATAGATCTGGAGCCAGATCATAGCAACATTATATATTTTCTCACAGCTTTTTCTCCAGGTGAACTCAGTTACCTCATCAGTAAAATCCCGGTAATAATAGCACCTACTTCTGACGCAGTGCCATTAGCACACCGTCGAGCATTCAGTACAGCACTCAGCTCTAGTAAATATTGTTATTATGATTGCATCCACAAGTCTGATGGACTCAGAACTTTAATTTCTCACGCAAAAGGAAGTTAAATCTGTGTTTATGCAGTTGCCTAAACCCCTTTAACTAAATGTCAACATGGTATCTGGATTTTTCCAAGTAACTTGGTACAGCCAAATTGTCATGTTATACTCTAATTTATAGCAGCTTGCCTTTTCTTATGTGGCTAGTCTTTGTCCCCTTGAAGTTTGAGACTAGAGACCACATCATTGTATAATTAAGAGAACATGGACTAGGCACGATGGCTCACTCATGCCTGTAATCCCAGCACTTTGGGAGGCTGAGGCGGACAGATCACTTGTGGTCAGAAGCTCGAGGCCACCCTAGCCAACATGATGAAACCCCATCTCTACTAAAAATAAAAAATATTAGCCAGGTGTGTTGACAGGTGCCTGTAATCCCAGCTACTTGGGAGGCTAAGACAGAAGAATCACTTGAACCCGGGAGGCAGAGGTTGCAGTGAGCAGAGAATGTGCCAGCCTGGGCAACAGAGCAAGACTCCATCTCAAAAAAAAAAAAAAAAAAAGCAGAGAGAGAGAGAGAACACAGATCGCTTCCTTTAATCAAAAAACTTATTTTCATCAGTGCTTCCTTAATATATTTGGGTTTGTATCTCAGCTACAACTAGTGGTAAAACATTAAAATAGAGGGCTTTTTTTCTCATATAGTATTTTAATTAAGATATTTATATTCCATAAAATTACTCTTTTAGTACATGATTCAGACATTTTTAGTATATTCACAGAACCATGCAACCCTTACCAAAATCTAACGTTAGAACATTTTCATCACTTCCCACAGAACCTGTGCACATTAGCAATCCTCCCCCAAGCCTCTGGCAACCACAGATCAGCTTTCTGTTTCTAGATGTGCCATTCTGGACATTTCATGATAAATGAAACCATATAATATATAGTCTTTTGTGTCTAACTTCTTTGCCTTGACTTTGAATAAAGTTTTCAAGGTCCATCCCTGTTGTCCATATTATTTCCATATCATTTATCAGTACTTCCTTCTTTTTTATGGTCAAATAATATTCCATTCTATAAATATCCCACATTGGGTTTGTTTATCTATTCATCTGTTGATGGGAGTTTGTGTTGTTTCTAGTTTTTGGCTATTATATAATGCAGCTATGAACATTCATGCGCACTTTTTTTTTTTTTTTTTTTTTTTTTTTAGGGGCCATGCTAATCTTCTCTGTATCGTTCCAATTTTAGTATATGTGCTGCCGAAGCGAGCACATGCGCACGTTTTTGTGTGGATATATGTTTTCAGTTCTCTTGCCTATATACCTAGGAGTAGAATTGCTGGGTCATATGGTAACTATGTCTTTAACCTTTTGAAGAACTGCCATACTGTTTTCCAAAGCAAATGCACAATTTTAGAGTCCCATCAGCAATGCATGAGGGTTCAAATTTCACCACAGCTTCACCAACACTTATTAACTTTTTAAAAATTATGGGACTGGGGTGTGGTGGCTCACACCTGTAATCCCAGCCTAGGTGGGAGAATCACTTGAGTCCAGGAGTTCAAGACCAGCCTGGGCAACATAGAGACACCCCATCTATTAAAAAAAAAAAAAAAAAAAGAAAAGAAAAATGTTATAGCCATCCTAGTAGGTATGAAGTGGCACTCATTGTTTTTTAAAAAATTGGTTGGACGTGGTGGCTCCCACCTGTAATTCCAGCACTTTGGGAGGCCAAGGTAGGTGGATCACTTGCGATCAGGAGTTTGAGACCAGCCTGTCCAACATGGTGAAACCCTGTCTTTCCAAAAAAAAAAAAAAACAAATACTAGCTGGGCTTGGTGGCAGACACCTGTAATCCCAGCTACTCGGGAGGCTAAGGCTGGAGAATCTCTTGAACCTGGGAGGCAGGGGTTGTAGTGAGCCAAGATTGTGTCACTGCACTCCAGCCTGGGCCACAGAATGAGACTTCATCTCAAAAAAAAAAAAAAAAAAAAAAAATGTTCAGCTATCTGTACTAGATCATTGTGATCCTAATGTATTTTCTTGATGGCTAAAAATGTTGACCATTTTTCCTGTGCTTCTGGTCATTTGTGTATCTTCTTTTGAAAAATGTCTGTTCATGTATCAACCACTTGGGAGACTGGGGCAGAAGGATCACTTGAGCCTGGGAGATCAAGGCTACAGTGAGCTATAATTATGTCTCTGCACTCCAGCCTAGGTGAGATCCTGTCTCAAAAAAAAAATTTTTTTTTTAATTTTGATAAAGTTCAATTCATCTTTTTTTTTTTTTTCTGAGACAGAGTTTTGCTCTTGTTGCCCAGGCTGGAGTGTAATGGCTCAATCTTGGCTCACAGCAACCTCCGCCTCCCAGGTTCAAGCCATTCTTCTGCCTCAGCCTCCCTAGTAGCTGGGATTACAGGCATGCACCACCATGCCTGGCTAATATTTTGTATTTTTAGTAGAGATGGGGTTTCTTCATGTTGGTCAGGCTAGTCTCAAACTCCCAACCTCAGGTGACTCACCTGCCTCAGCCTCTCAAAGTCCTGGGATTACAGGCATGAGCCACCATGCCCAGTCCAATTTATCTCTTTTTAAAGTTTTTGTTGCTTGTGCTTTTACTGTCATAGCTAAGAAACTATTGTCTAATCCAAGGTGGTGAAGATTTACACCTGTGTTTCCTCCTAAGCGTTTTAGAGTTTTTGTTGATCCATTTTGAGTTAACACTTGCACGTGGTGTGAGGAGTGGACTGACATTCTTTTGCATGTGGGTAGCTAATTGTCCCAGCAGCATTTGTTGAAAAACACTATTCTTTCCTCTTGAATTGGCTAAGCATCTTTGTCAAAAATCAATTGGCCATAGATGTATGGGCTTATTTCTGTACCTTCAGTTTCATTTCGTTGATCTATATGTCTGTCTTTATGCTAGTACCACACTGTTTGCATTACTGGCCCTATGAAGTAATTTTGAAATCAGGAAATGTGAGTCCTTCAATTTTGTGCCTTTTTCATCATTTGTTTTTTGCTATTCTGGGTCCCTTGAATTTTTCTATGAATTTTAACATCAGCTTGTCAATTTCTTAAAAAAGAAGCTGGAATTTGATGAAGATTGCCTTGAGGCTAACACCCTTTTCCGCATTAGTCCACCTGCACCCAGGTGAAATTATAAAAAAAAAGATTGCCTTGAGTCTGTAGATCAATTTTGGGAGTATGACCACATTAACAATATTGTCTTCAATCCATGAACATGGGATTTCTTTTTATTTATTTAGTAAGTCTTCTTTAATTTCTTTCAACAGCATTTTGTAGTTTTCAGTGTACCATTCTTATGTACTTGTATGGTTAAATTGATTTCTATTTGTTTTATTCTTTTTGGTGTTGTTATAAGTGGAATTCTTTAATTTCATTTTCAAATTATTCATTTCTAGTTTAATTTGATTTTTGCACATTGATATTATTATATCCTGCAACCTTGCTGAACTCATTAGCTTTAATATGTGTATGGGTGTGGATTCTTTAAGATTTTCTGTATAGTCATGTCATCTGCAAATAGAGATAGTTCTTCCTTTCCAATCTAGATGCCTCTTCTTTTTCTATCCTGGCAGACATCTTTAGGAACTATCTTGGTTCTTCTAGGGAAAAGTGAAAAAACTGATGGCCATTCGGGCATTGGAAATTTTATTTCTATGCTCTTCTCCATTATTATCTTAATTTGTCTTTTGTCCTTTTGTCCCATGGTTAATCTTGATTTCAAAACAGAACCTTAACTTCTTTATACCTTCCCATATGAAACATATCAAAATCAGGGTTCATTACTTCGTTTCCCTAAAAGCTCTCACTCTACAAATCACCCTTTCAGGTAAGCTCATCACATATTCCCTCTGTCTTGTATTCAACTGACCCTGTTCATTAACTCTTTCCAGCTCTATGATGTATCTTTTTTCTTCTTCCTCATTGGAACTTTTGCAGCTAATAATAAGGAAACAGCCCCAGGATGAAATAACGAATATGCAAAATACAGATTCTTGGAGGAAGCATAGAGGTGTTTAATCAGAGGGAGCTCAAACAATTGTGAAATAAGAGGAAATAAGAAAGTAGCAAAGGCCACGTGTGGTGGTGCGCACCTGTAGTCCCAGTTACTCGGGAGGCTGCAGCAGGAGGATCTCTTGATCCTAGTAGTTAAATGCTGCAGTGAGCCATGATTGCACCACTGCACTCCAGCCTGGGTGACACAAGCAGTACCCTGCCTGAAACAAAAAACAGAAAGCAGCAAAGAGCACAGTGAGGATAAATTATTTAAATTGAGCCTGCGCATGGTGGTTCACGCTTGTAATCCCAGCACTTTGGGAGGCTGAGGCAGGTGGATCACCTGAGGTCAGGAGCTTGAGACCAGCCTGGCCAACATGGCAAAACCCTGTCTCTACTAAAAATACAAAAATTAGCCAGATGGGCATGGTGGTGGGTGCCTGTAATCACAGCTACTCAGGAGGCTGAGGCAGAAGAATCGCTTGAACTTGGGAGGCGGAGGTTGCAATGAGCCGAGATGGCGCCACTGTACTGCAGGCTGGGCGACAGGGGGAGACTCTGTCTCAAAAATAAAAAATAAATAAGTAAATTAGATCCCAGTTAATGGGAAACAAAGTGGAGACTTGGAAGAAACTGTGCAGTTACAGATTGAAAAAATATTCTGGCTTGAACATGTTAAGCAAAATAAAGAGAGAAAGGGACTCATGGTAGAAAGCCAGATATTGATGAAGAAAATGTCACTGTTAAGGTCTAGCAAGGCCTCCATGTACATAGTTTTGAGTTTGGATACTCTGAATTACTCTGAGAGACTTGTGCTTCTTGTCTAAGGTGAGGGCAACCTTAGATTAGAAAGCAAGGTGAGCTGGCAGAATTGGTTCTGGGGAGCTCTTAGAAACCCAGGTATTGGTCAAGGTGGCTCCTGATGGAATATGGAGCTTCTTTAAACTCTAAAAATAGTCTGCCTACTTTTTTCCATAGGAGGATTATCAGGTAAAGTGGTAAAAGCTAGGCTGGGTGTGGTGGCTCACACCTGTTATCCCAGCACTTTGGGAGGCAGAGGTGGGAGGATCGCTTGAGCCCAGGAGTTTGAGACCAGCCTGGCCAATATAATGAGACCTGTCTCTTCAAAAATAAAACTAAAAAATTAGTCAGGCGTGGTGGCACATGCCTGTAGTCTTAGCTACTTGAGAGGCTGAGGCAGAAGAATCACTTGTGACCAGGGGTTTGAGGCTGCAGTTTGTTACGATCACACCACTGCACTCCAGCCTGGGCAACAGAGCAAGACCCTATCTTAAGAAAAATAATTTAAAAAGTATTAAAAGCTAAAAGGAAAAACCAAAGACCAAAACCGTTTCCACTTTGTGCACCTGTGAGCATGAAACCCTCTGCTCCAGGAACATACAAGCCTTCTCTTGGATTGGTTTTCCTTTCTTCCTGCTATTGTGCATATCAGCATTCTCAAGCAGTCATTTTATTCCATGGAGGCGACTACATTTCAGAAACAGGAAAGAGCTGGACTACCCAGCCTGGGTTGCAAGGTAAAGAACTGCTTTTGACCAGGTGTGGCGGCTTGTGCCTGTAATGTCAGCACTTTGGGAGGCCGAGGCAGGTGGATCACCTGGGGTCAGGTGTTCGAGACCAGCCTGATCAACATGGGGAAACCCCGTCTCTACTAAAAATACAAAATTAGCCAGGCGTGGTGGCACATGACTGTAATTCCAGCTGCTTGGAAGGCTGAGACAGGAGAATGCTTGAAGAGGCAGAGGTTGCAGTGAGCCATTGCACTCCAGCCTGGGAAACAAGAGAAAAAAAAAACTGCTTTCCCAGGGAGTGCTTCTCCTGCTGGTCTCTTCCTCTCCCACTATCTCTCTTAGTTCGCTGTGCCTGACCACGTGACACAACTGAGAACCCTGGCACTTCCCCAGGCTCAAGTTGCCAGCTGGTGCTAATGTGTTTGATTTAATGGCATCAGATCCTGGCTTCCTGCTTCCCAGAGTTTAACCTAAAGTTACCTTTAGGACAGCAGGGCAGGTTACTGGGGTATGAGTCAACCATTGTAACTTCTACGTCTTTTATACTCTTAAAGGTACAGACATAGATAGAAGCCAATCACAGACAAAAAAAACTCCCAGACCCAGTGCAATCAGATTCACTTCACTTTTATTATGAACAGACACAATCTCAGATCAGTACAACTAGCTTCAGAGTTGATATTAATAGAAATTATTCCAAAATTATTTTGTCACAAATAACTACTATCCCACATAAAAAGGGAAAAATCCCACCCAATCAAAGAAAAGGTATCCTGCGTATGTTTCCATGGCAATGAGTTTATGCATTCTCAAATTTTCTTCTGGCTAGTCATCCACCACTTCTCCAAGGGATTCATTCAATCTCTTGGAGAACCATATAGACTAATGAAAACTAATGATAGCATCCAGGACACATGGACATATTAAGTTCATGGTGGACATTGCTATTGTAAAAAACACTCAGGTCTTGAGAATTCCTGTGCTGAAGGATCCCAAAATGCTTTATAAAAAGCATTAGTCACGCCTCAAAACTGCCCTTTGAGGTAGGTCAGTATTATTATCCCCATTTTAACAGAAGGAAAACTGAGGCACATTATAGTTAAGTGACCTTGCTCAGGGTCACGTAGCAAGTCAGTGGCACAGTGGTAGGAGAGGCCCTGGCCTTAACCACCAGCATAGCATTGCCACCTTGCTTTATTTAACCTTTCATGCTGACCCATTTGAGCTACACTTACAGAGAATACACTCAGGATACTACCAAACCAAGGAGAAAAAATTCCATTTTAAATGCTACAACCATCTTTTAATCTAAAAAAAAAAAAAAAAAAAAAAAAAAAAAAAAAAAAAAAAAAATGCAAATAAGTGCAAACCACAAACAAAT
>CAUYQU010036947.1:0-23689 GCA_963574635.1 Cheracebus regulus
ATGAAGCTATTCAATCCTGGACTTTAATATGTTGGAAAACTTTTTATTGTTGACTGAATCTTGTTATTTGTTATTTGTCTCTTCAGATTTTCTGCATCTTCCTGGTTCAATGTTAGTAAGTCATATGTATCCAGGAATTTATTCATTTCTTTAAGGTTTTCTAATTTTTTGGCATATTGCTGTTCATAGCAGATTTAATAATCCTTTTTATTTCTGTGGTATCCAGTATGACATCTCCTTTTGCATTTCTGATTTTATTTCCTTGGGTCTTCTCTATTTCTTTCTTAGTGTAGTTAATGGTTTGTCAATTTTGCTTATCGTTTTGGAAAACTAACTTTTTGTTTAGTTGATATTTTATATATTTTTTAGTTTCCATTTCATTTAGTTCTCTGATATTTATTATTTCTTTCCTTCTACTAATTTTGGATTTGGCTTATTCTTTTTTTAAATATTATTCTTGATTTTCTACTTACTTAAGAAAACTGCACTTCTAACTTCTTTATTGAAATTTTTTCTAGTTTTTGATGTAGGCATTTATTGCTATTATCTTGGCTTTAATACTACTTTTGCTGTGACCCATAGGTTTTGGCATGGTGTGTTTCTATTTTCACTTGTTTTAAGAAATTTTAAAATTGTTTCTCCTTTCACCCATTAGTCATTCAGGAGCATGTTGTTTATTTTCTGTGTATTTGCATAGCTTCAAATGTTCCTCTATTATTGATGTCCAGTGTTATTCCATTGTGGTCAGATAAGATATTTGATATGACTTTAACTTTTAAAAATGTGCTGAGGTTTGTCTTGTATCCTAACACATAATCCTGGTGAATGCACCATATGCTGATTAAAATAATATGTATTCTGCAGCTGTTGGATGAAAATTTTATGTAAATCTTTGCTAGTTTTTTGTTTGTTTGGTCTGTGCTATGTTCAAATAACATTTTGTGGGGTTTTTTGTTGTTGTTGTTGTTGTTGTTGTTAATTTTCTTTCTAGATGATTTTTCCAATGCTGAGGGTGTCACACTGCAGTTCTCAACATTTATTGTATTAGAGTCTATCTATCCTTTTAAATCTAATAATAATTGCTCTATGTGACTGCTTCATTATTGGATTCATATATATTTATCCAACTATATGGTGCCTACATACATTAACCTCACCTGTAGAGACATGCATAGAATAAAAGTAAAGGGATGGAAAATGATATTCCTTGCAAATACAAACCAATAGCAAGCATGAGTAAAACGTATATACACACACATACATGGTATATATATACACACACCACAAACACGGTATACACACACACACACACACACACACACATACATGGTATATATATGGTAAAACAGACTTCAGTAAAAAGCTGTAAAAAGTGACAAAGGCAAATATTGTATAGTAATAAAGGTAACAATTTAATTTAATGAGCAATCTTCAATTGTTTCCTGTCTACTTTGGTCACTATCTTAGATTTTTTTTTAAGAGACAGGACCTTGCTATGTTACCCAGTCTGGACTTGAACTACTGGGCTCAAGCAATCCTCCCACCTCAGTCTCTCAAGTAGCTGGGACTACAAGGACATACAATCATGCTTAGCTTTTTAAAAGAAAATTGCAGGCAGTCACCTAGTTATGTTTAGCATACAAATCCTTGTCTAGTTTTATTGGCTATGGTTCCAATAATAATTCAACTTTCATAACTTTTGTGGTGTTATTTTCATCTGTTTGATTTACCTGGTTCCACTGGAGCTTCCAGTAATCCCTACTGGTGCCACCAAAGAGGACAGAAGGAGCTGATCTAGCCCAGGCACATGTGAGGAGATACCCCCATTGGTGTCTCCCAACAAACTAGTGCCCTTTGGTGGAAAATGGATTCTCCATCCTTCAGGAATACACAGCATACTTTCTGGACTAGTTGCCTGTTGTGGCTTGGTCCTTCTTCCCATTGCCAATAAGCCACTTGTATCTCTAGGTAGATGAAGTTATCATCTGGCTTACAGGAGCCAAGAGACGAAGCTACTCTTTGTATCAACATGTCCCTTGATATTATGGTTTGGTCTCTCCAGATGAGGGAGAGAATGCCCTGGTCTAGCAGGAAAGGAGAGTAGTCCTAGCTGTTTATTGTCAGGAAAATTTCCAGTTAATCTTCTTTGTCAATGTTGCCAGGCTCACTTCATGTTGTTCTTGAAATTCCTGCTCCATCTGGTGGCAGGTGGGGGTTGGGGAATGAGCCTGCAGAAGCTTTCTTGTGTTGCTAAGGTGGGGGACATGAGGTTCCTGACTTAGCTTTTTAATGTTAAGTGGGGGACCAAAACACCCTGAATTTTTTCTAATTCTTAGAGTTTCTAACATGTCATTTTATTCTTTCAGAATTCTCCTTTGGTGGCCTCTTATATTATTTTCAGGGTTTATATTTCTACTTTGCTGGGAAGAAAATGAATAAAGAAATATAGACAATCTTGGCCAGTACTGAAGTCCTAGCTTCATTTTTATTTATCCTATCCATTATAAAAGAACTTAGGTTGTCTTTATTTTTTATTTACTTATTTTTCTAATTTCAACTTTTATTAATGATTTAAGTGTACTTTATGCATGGGTAAATTGTTGCATAATGCTGAGGCTTCAGGTCCCAGTGATCTCACACCCAGATCATAAGCATAGTACCTAACAGGCGGTTCTTCAGACCACAGTCCCTTCCTCCCCCATCTAGTGAGCCCTGTTTATTGTTCTTATCTATGATCATGTGTATTCAACGTTTAGTTCCCACTTAAATGTGAGAACATGCACTATTTGGTTTTCTGTTCTTTCATTGGGTCATTTAGGAAAATAGCCTCCAGCTGCATCTATTTTGCTGAAAAGGACATGATTTTATTCATTTTTATGACTATAGTATTCAATGGTGTATATGTACTACATAGACTTCACTATTGATGGGCATTTAGGTTGATTTTATGTCCTTGCTATTGTGAATAGCACTGTAATGAATACATGGCTGGATGTACCTTTATAATACAGTAAATTATTTCCCTTTGGGGAATAATATCCAGTAGAGGCATTGCTGGGTCAAATAGTAGTACTATTTTAAGTTCTTTGAGAAATCTCCAAGCTGCTTTCCATAGTGGCTGAACTAGTTTGCATTCCTAGCAACAGTGTATTTGCTTTTCTCTATGGACTCAGGAGAATTAGTTGTTATTTTTTTTTCCTTTTTAATTATCGCTATTCTGACTGGTGTGAGATGGTGTCTCACTGTGCTTTTGATTTGCATTTCTCTGATGACTAGTGATGTTGAACACTTTTTTCATGTATTTTGGCCTCTCATATGTCTTCATTTGAGAAGTGTCTGTTTATGTCTTTTGCCCATCTTTAATTAGACTGTGTTTTTACTTTGTTGATTTGTTTAAGTTCCTTGTAGATTATGGACGTTAGACCTTTGTCAAATGCATATTTTACAAATATTATCTCCCATTCTGTAGGCCGTCTTTTTACTCTGTTGGTATTTTGTTGTTATTGTTTACAGAAGCTTGAGTTTAATCACATCCCATTTATCTATTTTTGTTTTCGTGGTGATTGTTTTTGGTGACTTAGCCATAAATTCTTTGCCAAAGCCAATGTTGAACAGGGTATTTCCTAGGTTTTCTTCTAGAATTTTTATAGTTTTCAGTCTTACAATGACATATTTAATCTATCTTGAGTTAATTTTCATATGAGAGGTAGGGATCCAGTATCATTCTATTGCACATGGCTAACTAGTTATTCTAGCACAATTTATTGAACAAGGAGTCCTTTCCCCATTTATTATTATTGTTGATTTTGTCAAAGATGAGATGGTTGTAGGTCTGTAGCTTTATTTCTGGGTGCTTTATTCTGTTCTATGGTCTATGTCTCTGTTTTAGTATCAGTACCATCGTGCTGTGTCAATTACTGTAGCCTTACAGTTTAGTTTGAAGTCAGGCAATGGGATATCTCCTGCTTCGCTCTTTTTGCTTAGGATTGCTTTGGATTATTTGTCTTTCTAAAAGTCTATTCATGTATCTTTTATGGTTAAAGCCTTTTAATGGTTTCCTATCTAGGGACCAGTCACATCAAAATCTCTTGGGATATTTGCCAAAATGCAAATTTATTGGTGTTACACACACAAACTGAATGAGATTCTTTGAGAAAGCAGAGTTTTACTGTAGTTCTATTATATTAACATTTTAAAAATTACAACACTTGCATAAAAAATCTAGAGCACCAAATAAGATTGGTAAACCTTAATTACTCATCATTTCTAAATACTGACTTGCACTAAAAGGAAATAGTAAATTATGCAATACTGATTGAGATATTTTATGTTAATTATAATTCAATTGTCTGATTAAAATAACTGGGTTGATTTGATGCAGAAAAATTATATTTTATGAATTATTTTGGAGTCACTTTTAAAACTGAGAAAACTGCCCATGGATTATATGGTGTGCTAATTATTACATTATAATTAAGATTATATTTGTAGAATATGTAAATATTATGATCTTGAAATATGTCCTTTGAGACAATGTAGTTCTATCAAGGTTCAGTTTTGCCAGCTTTACAAATACGATGGCAATTTTCTCAATGGCATTCTCATTAACAGCACAAGGGGAAACCCATTTGCTGCTTTAAATGAAAGATTACTTACTGCTCTTTTTCTAGAACACCCTGTAATCCAAGGCACAGTAAGGTTTCCTGAAATCTGTGAAAACAACAAATGGAATCTCAGTAAGCTATTTATTGACAGTACTTAGAATGTTGATCAACACCAAAGATTTCACACACTATGTCAAGATAAATCTGCATTCAGAACATATTCCCCACATATAAAACGTTGTTTCCTTAATAAACTCAACAGATTTAAGTGGTCTTTCTTGGTGAAAAATATTTGAAAGTGGTGCAGACTTCTGGGAACTAAAAAAAAAAGGTTCTGGGGCATTGTTGTGGGACCTAGAATTGTTGGGATGCTGTTGCAAGTTTAAAAATCTATAGATAATACAATTGAGTAATAAAAATTCAATGATTTGTGAAGTGAAGACGTTAGAAGAAGTATAGAATAAAGCAGTCTTCCCTTATCCACGTATGATATACTCTGAGACACCCAGTGGATGTCTGAAACTGCAGAGGGTACAGAACTCTATTTATACTATATTTATTCCTATACATACATGCTTATAATAAAGTTGAATTATAAATTAGGTAAGAAATGAACAATGATTAATAATAAAATAAAACAGTTATGACAAAATACTATAATAAATGCTATGTGAATACGGCCTTTCTTGAAATATCTTATTGTACTTCACTGCATGTTACTGAAACCATGGAAAACAAAACCATGGATAAGGGAGGACTGCTGTAGTCACATTTTAAATAGGGCTTCACCACAAAGCAAGAAATGAATTCAAAACAAATTATGTGTGCTGTAGACTACTTAAACACATTACCCGTATTTACATTGTAAATTTAGCACTGACTAATGGATTTATTGCTACCTGTGTTTTCTTAATACAAATCTTAGACCTGCAGTATAAATGACTAAAACAATGTTTCTCCAAATAGTGACATCCAGAGAAGTCTATTCGCTATGCCCTACACTCTTTCTTGCAACGTGGTGAATTGTATATTTCAGTAAGTCCATTTGTTTAATGAAATATTCTCTTTGCATAAATAATGTATGATTGAAAAGGAGAGAAAAAGTAAACTTTTAATCATTACCATCTATACATCAAATCTCTCTAGATAAAAGTGTGTTTGATAAAATCTGTTCATATTATGAGTTATGTCCCTGTGTCTAGTTTTGGTAGTGAAGTTTAGCAATGTTGCAATCTTGAGGAGATATTTCCTGCATATTATACAAGTATTTTATACTTGAGCAAATACTCTCTAATAATTTCCCAGAAATGGTGAAATATGTTGACCTTTACTGATGGGGCAGAGTATTGTTTGTGGTAGTTATGGATATATTCAATTTCAGTACATTCTCAGCTACCTAAGTACTCACACCCAATATTGAAATAATGTTTATACAAATCCTGTTCAACAGTGTGATAGTCACTTTTTAAGTATAAACCACTAAGATAAATGGCCAGTAACACCTTATTACCTCAGCATTGCTACACAAGGAGACAGAAGCTACTCTAGTGGGATTTTAGGGAGCATTTACAAAGACAGATGTGGTCTGTTAGCTGTGGTTTGGTTTAGTCTGGACTTAACTATGCTTTTTCATAGAACACACAAGAATTGGGGAGTACTTCTCACTTGCTCTTTCCTTCCCTCCCAAACAGATACCTCTTGAGAGACTGACAAGCCAAATCAGCTTCAGTAGGTCATGGAGGTAAGAACAAGGCATTCGATAAAATATTCAATGTTTTTCATAAATTATAAGCAGTAATGGCCTAAATAGTACTATGACTATTGACAAGGAGTGATGATCAATGTTAACAATAAATTAATATTCTCAGTTATTCAATCTTCAGGTAAGCTGTTACTGTTTCTGACCACCAGAACTGCCATTTTACTTTGAGTTACAAGTATTCCAAAATACTAGGAATTAGCTAAACACGATATAAACTCCTTTCAAGGAAAACTAAAAATATTTTTACTCAAGGTAAAATACTATTACGCTAAAATGGCAATTAACTGGAATGTTAGGGGTTAATGAGAAGGTGTGAATAATTACTTTTTTAATGATGAACTGAAGGTGATATAAATGTATTCTTAAAGTTATTCAAAATGTATTTTTTCTTTTCATCCCACCAATACGTGCTAGAGTTTGAAAATTCATTGTTAGCCTCAGTGAGGGAAATAAATCTGCTTAAATAATTATACAACATAATCTAGAAAAAATATAGATACCCAAGTGTTTTGGATTATCTATTCACATATTCTTATCCATTAATAAAAATAATTCAAAATTGACCATACAGAATATCTAGAAAATTCTGTATGATAAACCAAATGAATTACAAACAAAACAAAACATTAAACCAGTAACTGCTGAAAGGTTACATATGAAATAATAAAGATGATACCACAAACATGGAAATAGAATTTGTATAAACACTGACTATACATTTGATAAATATAAAATGTGGTTTCCTGTTTAAGTCTGTGTGTAAATACAAAAATATAAAACTCCTATAAGTACATAGTATGCAAATACTATAAATTCCATGTGATTTGGGAGAAGTTTCACTTTTTTGTTTTATAATTCTATATCAGCAGTTACATGATACTCAAATATTATATTCAACTAACCTCTAATGTTTACTTCATTTATTTATTTTTTTGAGATGGAGTCTCACTCTGTCGCATAGGCTCAAGTGCAGTGGCATGATTTCGGCTCACTGCAACCTCCGCCTCCCAGGTTCCAGCAATTCTCCTGCTTCAGCCTCCTGAGTAACTGGGATCACAGGCATGCACCACCACGCCCAGCTAATTTTTGTATTTTTGGTAGAGACAGGGTTTCACCATGTTGGTCAGGCTGGTCTCAAACTCCTGACCTCATGATCTGCCCGCCTCGGCCTCCCAACGTGCTGAGATTCAGGTATGAGCTGCTGAACCTGGCCTCTAATGTTTACCTCAAATCTATTGTTCAGTTCATTACATTTCCAGTATAACTCAGAAACAGCTGGGCAGAGTAACTGAATTTGTAGGTTTTTTTGAGTAAATATCTTTCCACAAATTTGGGAAGTTTTATTTGGTGAAATATTGATGATATATTTCTCACTCACCAAAAGCTATGAAATGCAATACTCAAATTAGAAGGGTAATACACATCTCATTTAAATGATATTTCAAGTCCAAACTCACTTTAAACAGACTGGTTTGGAAAACTATGAAATAAATCTTCAAGGAGATAAGATTGATTTAACAAATATATTAGAACATACACATCCAAAAGAGTGCTGTACATTTCCAAGTAAAAAATTTGGAGTGTTATAAACTCAATACAATGATGCTGACATTATTCAAAGCATTTTGGGAACTTTCTTTTTGGAATTGTCAGTTCATGCCTCACCCAGAAATTTTGTCTCATTACACTCCTTTTATTTTAACTGAAAATATAACAGCCCCAATAGAAAA
This sequence comes from Cheracebus regulus, assembly GCA_963574635.1. Taxonomy (NCBI): domain Eukaryota; kingdom Metazoa; phylum Chordata; class Mammalia; order Primates; family Pitheciidae; genus Cheracebus; species Cheracebus regulus. The sequence continues at coordinate 8,097 of CAUYQU010036947.1, forward strand.
CCCATATTAGTCACTCAATTTGGCTTAAAATGAATTCTGACTATTTTTAAAATCAAATGCTCCCTCAAATGAGCATTATTTGTCACTACCAAATCATTTATAAAAGTTCCACCAGCTCCTAAAGCAATTGTGAAAGAAATTCAAAAACTTTTGACAAAATTGAACATTACTGAAATAAGTATTATATAACTTTCCAGTCAGCTACTTCTTCTATATGAGGCACTGTTTTAGAATGCTACAGGAAATAAAAGATCAGTAAAACATAATTTCCTGGAAAGCAAGAACTGTTGCTTGAGAAGAATAGATAAGATAGGTACATTAATGTGTTTGATACAAAGAAAACTATGTTAAATGTCACAAGAGAGGTACAATAAATGAAGTACAGCAGGAGCTCAAAATATGACAAAATTACATCTACTTGAGCATTGATATCTCAGGTGAACCTTAAAAGATGGGTAGGACTTTAACAGAAATAAAAGAGATCAGCATTTCAGGGAAAAAGAATGGCATGAGCACAGTGAAATTAAAAGACAGGATGTATTTGGGGAATGGTCATTTCAACTAGAACTAGAAAGGGGAGTTAGGGTGACTGTGTGGAGATTATGAATGACAAGGTGCATTTATATCTAATTCTGTAGAAAATAGGGAACCATTGAAAGCATTCAAGCAGATATATGGTATGATCAGAATCATATGTTTATACAGTACAAATCTTAGGTGTCTATGTGTGTAATTAAAGAAGTACAGAAACTATTATAATAGTTTGGATGATAAGTAATTCAGGTTTGAAACCAGGGTCGGGGAAGTAGGAATTAAGAAGAGAAATATCAAGCATACTACTGAAGAAAGGTCTTGTACATAAGATACAAGAGAACTAAATAGTCTGGAGATAATGGAAATAGTCCTCTTATGGTCAACTGCTTCCAAAAGTGCCTGGTATGCTGAAGCTAACAGGGAATCATAATTTTAAAAGTAAATGAAAAAAAGTGCACTTACTGTTGGAAATCTGCATCTCATGGCTAAGAGTGGATACACAAATAAAGTAATGCACTTATTTAGATGTATACTGGAGTAACACTATATGTATAGTTAAGGTTCGTGAATTCAACTATAACACACTTGCCAGTCTCATGTAAAATCACGCCTTAAGTAGAATGTATATATCAGGATATCAATTATATATTATGTCTCCATTACCACACACGGTTGTACATTCATAAGAAGACATGCAAAGAGTTAAGTTTTATAGATGATTTAGATATTCTTAAAGGAATTTTTGCTGTTTTATTTTACATAATTTAGATCCCATATATGAATCTGTTTTAATATTTCTGCTAGATTATTAGATTGTCAAGGGCAAAGTATCAAGTTTAAAATTTTATTCTAATTATTTTATATAGTCACACAGAGATTATGTGTAAAAACATTCATTCGATTTCAAAAATATGTCGTAAAGACAGTTCTACATATATGCTGTACATCCTATTTAAAAATTTGAGACCAACTTATGAGACTAGTAAAGCTACTATCTGATATATATCACATTTTATGAGAGCCAGAAAAATTGAATATTTGATTATTTAGCATTTTATTAAATGGAATTTGATTAAATGATGCAATCAAGCAATAACCAGGCATCTCAGAAAAATTCAGCAGTAAGAGACTCATAAATCAGTGTTTTAGCTTTCCATCAGTTGTTTTAGTATTAGCTGAACATAGAAACCTATCAATCACTCTGTTTTAATTAATTGGCAGTTTCCTAAATTTTTTTTTCAGTTATGAGATGTACAACACAGAGAATGTTTCTGGACATGTGATTGTATTCAGTAAACATTTACTGACAGACTAATTTAATTAACTTGGCCATTTATTATTCACAAGCTGTAATTTGCTGAAATTTAACGAAGGTCCAAGAATGGCAATATATATGAGATTAATGCATGGGATAAGGAGCTGTGGAGGTGGGGAGTAAATTATTTATGGTTAAGAACAATGTGTTCTGGAGCAAAGAAAAAAAGATGTCTCGGTGTATATAAAAATATTTTCCTCTTTTCCCTCTACCAAGTCTTCAGAAAAGTTTTCAGAAGCTAGACTGCCTTTACAAATTAAAGTTTCAATGCTACAACTTTTGGATAAACAACTAATATATTTTTAAGCATATGAATTTTTCTTCTATTATGTGGTAGAAATCTGGTGCTTAGAAAACTTTATTAGCCTGGAAAGTTCATCTAATTGAAAACCAAAATGCTATTTGAAATGTGTTTTTATACATAGTAGTAAAATTTTATAAATCACAGGAGATTAAATCAGGGAAACTAGAATTCTAAGATGTTTCAGTGAAATTATAAAAAGTGCTCAGATGTAACATTACAAAACCATATTCATCCAACTGATTTTTGAGATATTGTCTGTTAAAAAATAATGGAAGGTAAAAATAAAATAATACAAGTTAACATGGAATGTTTATCTTCTTATCCAAAGGCACTAAGGAATAAACAATCACAAATCTAGAGCCCCTAAAATTATGTCCTCTAGCATATTTAAAAATATTATATTAATTCTACCTGTGTAAAAACCCCAGAAATTTGGGGACCATAAAAGCTCTTTACTAATTTCAGAAAACAAATTGTCAATGTTAGCTTTAAATTCTAAATATATAGTTGAAGTAGTTTATTACATGCACATTCAGAGATCAGTTCATCAAACAACAATAAAAGATTTATTGCTTTTTTTAGGCTATCCATATTTGCTGAGCTGGAATTGAATGGTTACCATGAATCACAACTCTCTATCTCTACTTTGCATATGACTACTTGTTGAACCAAATATAGGTTTTTCAAATAAACACAGTATCTGTTGCATTAATATTATATGGACTGATACATTTATTCTTTTAAAAAAAAACAGCAGAGAGAAGTAAGCAAGATGAAGGACTAGGCAGCCCTAGATCCATGTCCACCCATGTAAATATTAAATAAACAACTAGTGAATAAATAAATTTATAGTAGCTCTTGAAACCATATTTGCAGCAACCAAGTGAGTGTACAACCAAGAAAATGTCACATTCAAAATAGTAGGATATTTCACAGTGTTTTTTTTTGGCTTGTTGCACCGCTTCCTGCTATGGGAGGGGCATATTTTGGGGGAAATGTACTGTCCTGATCCCCAGTCTCTTCTGTGAATAAGAGACTGTGAGGTGGACTGAATTTGCAGCATTTTAATCTGTCTGGGGGCTGCCTGAGCAACTGGCCTCTTTATCTACTAATTTGGAGTTCAGACAGCCTAAAGTGGCACATCTCAGATCTTAAGCTAGTGGAATTGGTGGGAAGCAGTGAACAAGGCTCATGAAAATCTCAAATAGACTGAAGACCCATTGACGCTTGGGGAAAGAGATTACTAATTGAGGACTAAAACAGAACAGCTAACGGTTCTGGGAGATGCAGGAATAAGAGTCTTAAGAAAAACTAGTTATTTAAAAGTGGCCACATAGAACAGGGGCTTCAAGATAGCTGACTAAAGCATCTGGTATTCACCTCCTCTACAAAAAGAACAAAAACAAGTAGATAATCACACTTTGAATATAAGAGAAGGCTGGAATTCAACAAAGAAATGACAACATACCTAAGACAAGGAAGGAGAGGGGAGCAAAGCTGCCTACTGGGCCAGTGGGAGCTAAGAGCCTAGAGAGGCTCCCCAACACAAAGAAAGAATAAGAGAGTGACATCCAGTAGTACACATTTCTACCATGAATTCCTGCAATCCTAGTGAATGGAAAGTGCCTCAACTCATTTAGGCCCTGAAACTAACAAAAGAAGCTGCTTGAAGATGAGGTGACAGCATTACTCTAGAGAAGGAGTTCACACAGGTCCCCCGCCAAACACACAGTAAGTCCTAAACAGTTACAGCAAGATACCACTTTGAGAGGCCAGTCCCTGCCAGACTGCTTCCTGCCGTGGTTCTCCAACAGCTCCTTCATCTCCAAATCCCTGAAGCTTAATTGCCATCACCCACACTAATCCAGGCAGTGCTGCTGAATGCTACCTAACCTCGGGTGAAGCACAAGCCATTGGCTGTAACCTTGCTGCCTTTAGTATCACGGCTGCCTCACATTTAATAGCATCCTGAGAAAAGGCTATTGTACTTACAACTCCCACCTGTGACTGAGATGCCTGCTGCCCAGCCACCTGTTCGTGTTGCTGCCACTGAAAACAATCTCATCCTCCCCAGCAGCAGAGCTGCAGCACAGCCACTGCTATCCCCACCAAACATTCTGTAAAAACCTGGCAATCCCATACCCTAGCCAACCTCAGCCAGCTCTGCACACACCTCTGGGGAATAGAGGACATGCTTTCCTGGCTCAGCTCCATCCATCCCAGTGCCTGAGCACACTGTCAGCGCCTGTAGGTTACCCCACCCCATCCACCACATTTGGCATTAATCTTGCGTGTCTGAGGACAGGTCCACCCAGCCCATCACAGCCACTGCCCACAGCAGGATGGACTGTGTGGGAGAGGAAGGATTGTCCTACCATGGCTGCTGTTATCACTCAGGCAATATTGACTTCTCAGGGGACCAAGGACTCACCCATCCATCCAGGACACAGCCAGCACCTGAGCAAGCTGCCTGGAGGCCCAAGAATCAGTACACCCGTACCTGCTAATACCAGTGAAAGAGTATTAGCTTGCCACAGCCACTGAGGCCCCAGAACTAGCCCATCTGAATGTTTCTGTTCCCAACAAAACTTCACCATAGCCTCCACTAAAAATCACAATCTAGGCACTGAGAAAATGACAGACACTACTGATGATGTTTACAGTTAAGGAAATCATGCAAGGACTACGCTATTGAACACACCCAGAATCAAAGCCAAAGTGCCTTACCCAAGAAACACCATAGATACATCTTCAGAAAAAAAGTGCTCCCCTACAAAAACAAACTAAAAATATTGGAAGAGGTAACTGTTAATACCAGATGGTCAAATATCAATGAAAAGACATAACATGAAAAGACAAGGAAATATGACACCTCTAAAGGAACACAATATTTATTCGGTGACAGATTCTATTCAAGAAGAAACTAATGAAACCCAGAAAATATAATTTAAAATATTGAATATAAAGAAGCTCAGGGAGATACAAGATAGTTCAGAAAAATAATACAAACAAATCAGAAAAACAATTTGGGATATGAAAGAGAAATTTACTAAAAAGATAGATATCATTTAAAAATGAAATTCTGGAACTAAAAAAAGTTAATTGAATCAAATAAAACCTATATTCAAAGCTTCAACAATAGACCAGACCAAGCAGAAGAGTGAATTTCAGAACGTGAAGATAGGTGTTTTGAAATAACCCAGTCAGATCAAAAGAAAAAAAAAAGAATAAAAAAGAATGAACAAAGCCTACATGGCACACAGAATACTATAAAGTGCCCAAGTGTTCAATTTTATGGTGTCTGAGAAGGCAAAACATAAGTGAAAGCAATAAAAAACATATTTAGTGAAATAATGGCTGAAAACTTCCAAAAGATTCCCAACAGATTTATGCATCCAAACACCGGAAACTGAGAGATCTCCAAGGAGATACAACACTAAAAGGTCTTCTCTATGGTATAATACAGAAAACTGTGAAAAGTCAAAGGCAAAGAGAGATTCTGAAAGCAGCAAGAGAAAAGCATCTAGTCACCTTTATGGAACCCACATCAGACAAACACCAGATTTCTCAGTAGAAACTTCACAGGCCAGGGGATAGTGGAATGATATCTTCAAAGAGCTGAAAGAGAAAGAACCCTGCAAGCCAAGGACACTACACACAGTAATTTATTCTTCACAAATGAATGAGAAAAAAAGTCTTTCCCAGACAAGCAAAAGCTACAAGAATTCACCACCACTAGACTCACCCTGAAATTGTTTAAGGGAATCTGACATGTGGAAGTGAAAGGTAATACTATCATCATTAAAACACAAGCAGGTATAAATCCCACTAGAAAAGCAAACACACATGAGAAAGGGAAAAGACTCCAATGTTACCATTACAGAAAACTGTCAAATCACATTTGTAAACAATAAAAGTAAAAGGAAGGAACAAAAGATGTTATTAAAAACCACCAGAAATAAATTAGCAAAATGACAGGAATAAATATTCACAAATCAATTGTGATTTTGGATATAAATGAATTAAACTTTCCATTTTAAAGATACAAACTGGCTAAATGGACAACAACAAAAAAACCATCACTCCACAATCTACTGCCTACAAGAAAGCAATCTCGATAAAGGCACATATAGACTGACAGTAAAGGGATGGAAGAAAATAATCCATGCAAATAAAAACAAAACATGAGCAGGAGTAGCAATATTTATATAAAACAGACTTTAAGTGAAAAACAATAAAAAGAGAAAAGGAAAGTCATTATATAATAGTAAAGGTATCAATCCAGCAAAAGGATGTAAAAATTCTAAACATATATGCACCCAACACCAATGGACCAAGATATTCAATGCAAATATTATTAGATTGGAAAAAAAGAAGAGGCTCCAGCACAAGTATAGTTAGGGATATCAACTCCTCACTTTCAGCATTAGACAGATAATCTAGACAAAGTTAACAAAGAAATATTGCATTTAAATCATTAATTACATCAATTAGACTTAAAAGACATTTACAGAATATTTCATCAAAAAGCTACAGAATACACATTTTTTGCAAAGGCATATGGAACATTCTCCAATACAGACCACATGCTAGGACACAAAACAAGTATCAACATTTTTTTAAAAAAAATTACAACTATATAGAGTATCTTTCTTAGACCACCATGGAATTAAACTAGAGATCCATAACAGGAAGAACTTTGGAAAACTTACAAATATAAGCATATTAAACAACATGCTCCTGAAAAATAAAGAAGAAATTGAAGAGAAAGTAAAAAATGTATTAAAACAAATGAAAATTGAAACAAAGTATACCAAATAAAGGTATAGGAAAAGCAATGCTAATGTAGAAGTTTAAAGCAATAAATGCCCAGATGAAAAATTTAAACAAATTTGTATTAAATTAATTCACTTTAAAAATGAGAAAAACAGGAACAAACCAAACAGAAATTTAATAGAAATAAAGGAATAATAGTGATCAGAGCAGAACTAAACAAGATAGACACTAAAAAGATATAAACTACCAACAAAATGAAAAGTTGCATTCTTAAAAGATAAATTTGATAAACTGCTACCTGGACTAACCAAGAGAAAAAAAGAAGACACAAATAAATAAAATCAGAAATGAAAAAAAGACATTGTAACTAATACTACAGAAATAAAAAAGATCATCAGAGACTGCAAAGAATAACTATACACTAGCAAACTGGAAAACCTAGAGGAAATCGATACATTTCTGGACACATACAACCTACTAGGATGGAATTTAAAAAGAAATAGAAAATCTAAAGAAACCAAAAACAAATACTGAGATTGAATCAGTAACAATAATAATTTTAAAATGTCTACCAGCAAAGAAAAGTCCAGGACTGAATGACTTCACTGCCAAGTTCTATGAAACTTAAAAGGAAGAAAAACCAGTTCTCCTGAAACTATTTCATAAAATTGAAGAGGTGGGAATTTTCTCTAATTATATAAGAGCAGCATTTCCCTGATACCAAAACTAGAAAAGGATGCAAAAAAACAAATATTTCAAGCCGGTTACCCTGATTAATACAGATGCAAAAACCCTCAAAAAAATTCTAGCAAAACGAATTCAACTGTACATCAAAAAGAATACAAAATGATCAAGTGGGATTCATCCCAGGAATGCAAGGATAGTTCAACATATACAAATCAATTAACATGAACATCATATCAACAAAATGAAGGACAAAAGCCTTATTATATCAATAGATACAGAAAATCATTTGATAAAATTCATTATCCCTTCATGAGAAAAACAACATAGTGTGCACAGAGAGTATGTACCTCAATATAATAAAGGATAAATATGAAAACCAACAACTAACATGATACTGAATGTTAAAAGCTGAAAGTCCTTTTTCTTGGAACTGGAAGAAGATAAGGAGGCCTACTTTAGCCACACCTATTCAACATAGTACTGGAAGTCACAGCCAGAGTAATCAGGCAAGAAAAAAATAAAAGGCAGCCACATTGGAAAATAAGTCAAATTTTCCCTCCTTGTAGATGACATAATCTTACATCTAGGAAAAACTAGAAACTCCACAAAATAATTATTATATCAGATAAATGCAGTAAAATTGGAGGCTAAAAAATCAACATACTATAATAAGTGGCATTTCAGTAAGCCAATAGTAAATTAGCTGAGAAAAAAATCAATAAGTCAATGCAGTTTACAATAGCTACAAAAAATAGCTAGGAATAAATTTAACCACAAGGGTGAAAATTCTACAAGGAAAACTGCAAAACACTAAGGAAAGAAACTGAAGAAGAGAGAAACAAATAGAAAGATCTCCCAAGATCATAAAAAAAAAATCAGCTGAAAGCATCCTATTACCTGACTTCAACATATATGACAAAACTATAGTGACCCAAATAGCAAGGTACTAGTATATATACAGACATGTAGACCAATGGATCAGAATAGAAAACCCAGAAATATATTGACAAAGGGAATAAGGTAATAGGACAAAGCCAATAAGAATGTGTGTTAAAGAAATAATACCCTCTTCAATAAATGCTACTAAGCTATTTGGATATTCATATGAAGAAGAAGAAACTAGAATCCTGTATATCACAATATACAAACGTCAACTCAAAGCCTTAAACATAAGACTCAAAATATAAAACTACTGGAAGAAAAAATAGGGGAAATACTTCAAGCCATTAGTGTAGACAAAGATTTTATGGCTAAGACCTCAAAAGAAAAGGCAACAGGGTTGGAGGCAGCAAACCACCATGGCATTTATGTACCTATGCAACAATCCTGCAAGATCTGCACATGTACCCCAGAACTTAAAGTACAATTAAAAAAAAAAAATTATGTTTCCAAACAAGACAAAAAAAGAAGGAAGGACAACAAAAACAAAAATAGATAAATGGGACTACATTAAATAGCTTCCCCCCAAAAATGGAAACAATAGAGTGGATAGAAAATCTATTGAATGGGAAGAAATAGTTGCAAACTATTTGTCTGACAAGGGACTATTCATCCAGCATATACAATAGATTTAAACAACTCAACAACTAAAAGACAATTTCATCAAGAATTGGCTAATGAGAGAAAGGCAGTGCAAGCTGGCCTATTAGAAGGAATGATTGTCCTCCCCCCAGGAATATCAAATTGAAGAATGATCCACACAAAAAAAATCTTCATAAGAACTAAAAATCAGATTATCAATCACTGTACCATTTTTAATTTAATATCTTTGAAAGAGGCAATGAAGAGTATAGGAAAGACAATTTTTAATAGCCAACACCACACCTCCCTTAACCCCAGCAGGAGTCAAACGGTGCAGAGAGGGAGTCTGTGCATTTGCGGGAGGGAGAGTGCAGTGATTGTGGGACTTTGCATTGAAAATCAATGCTGACCCATCAGAGCAGAAATGAACAATGAGCAGAATTCATCTGGCATGCATGGAGGGAGCATTTAGATCAGCACCGGCTAGAGGGGAATCACTCCCTCAAGCAGTAGGAACTTGAGTTTTGGCAAGCCTTACCATTGAGGGCTAATGTGCTTTGGGGTAGTAAGTAGACCTGAAAGACACTCTAGGTCACAAGGACTGCAGTTCCTGGGCAAGTCCTGATGCTATGCTGGGCTCACAGCCAGTACACGTGGACAGCACATGACCTAGTGAGACACTTGCCAGGGCAGCCAAGGGAGTGCTTGTGCCACCTGTTCCCCAACTCTAGATAGTACAGATTGTAGCAGTAGGAGACAGTCCTTCCCTTCACTTGAGTAGAGAAGAGGAAAGAGTAAAGAAGACTTTGTCTTGCAACTTTGATAACAGCTCAGCCACAATAGAATAGGATCCAAGGAAGAGTCTTGAGGCTTCTATTCCAGGGCCTAGCCCCTTAACTACATTTCTAGACATACTCTGGGCCAAAAGGGAATCTGCTGCCTTGAAGAAAAGGAAACAGTTCTGGCAGGATTTATCAGCTGCTGACTAAAGTGCCCTTTGAACCTGAATAGTCAGCAGTGACAGCCAGGGAGTATTTGCCATTGAATTTGGGTAAGATTTAGATGCGCTGGCTTCAGTTGTGAACCAGCACATTCCCAGCTGTTGTGGGCATGGGGAAAGACACCTTCTGCTTCAGAAAAATAGAGGAAAAAGTAAAGGAGACTTTGTCTTGCAGCTTAGGTACCAGCTCAGCCACAGTAGAGGTACAGCACCAAGCAGGCTCTTGGGGTCCCCAAATTCCAGGGCTTGGCTCGTGGATGAAATTTTTAGATGTGACCTGTGTCAGAGGGGATCCCATAGCCTTGATGGGAGAGTCTCAAGTATGGCAACATTTACCACAATATAACTGAAAAGTGCATTGACCTTGAGTGAACACTGGTAGTAGAAAGGCAGTCTGCCATGGGTCTGGGGTGGTGGTGGCCAAGAAGTGAGACACCTCTGCATGCGGAAAAGGTAGGGAAGAGTTGATAAGACATTGTCTTGTGGCTTGTGTGTCAGTTCAGTCACAGTAGAATATAACACCAAGTAGATTCCTAGGTTTTCTAACTCTTGGATGTCATCTCTGGATCTGCCAGGAGCCAGGGAGAACTTCCCATCCTGAAGAAAAGGGCATAAGCCTGGGTAGCCTTACTCATTGTTGAGCTCTAAGACTTTGAGCAAACATAGGCAGTAATCAGGCTGTAATTTCCACGGACCTAGGATGAGATCCAGTACTGTGCTGGCTTCAGGTCTGAACCAGCACAGTCCCAGTTGTGGTGGCCATAGGGTGCTTGCATCATCCATTCCCCAGTTCCAGGTGGCTCAGTACGCAGAGAAACTATGTTTGGGAGAAAGTAAGGGAAGAGAACAAGAGTTTCTACTTGATAATCCAGATAGTTTTCCTGGATCTTACCCAAGACCACCGAGGCAGTACCTATATGAGTCTGTGAGAGACATAAAATTACTGGGCTTAGGGTGTCACTTATGCAGATATGGCTGCAATGACTAAGAACTTGGATCACAACACCAAAATTCCTTTGAATACCTGAAAAGCCTTCACAAGAAGGACAGGTTCAAACAAGCCCAGACAGTGAAAACTACATTAAATATTTAACTATTCAATGCTCAGGCACAGACAAACATCCACAACCATCAAGACCATCCAGGAAAACATGACCTCACTGAACTAACTTACTAAGGCACAAGAGACTAATTGTGGACAGACAGAAGTATGGGAGCTTTCACACAAAGAATGCAAAATAGTTATTTTGAGGAAACTTAAAGAGATTCAAGACAACACACAGAAGAAATTCACAAGCCTATCAGATAAATTTAACAAAGAGATTGAAATAATTAAAGAGAATAAATATTCAAATATAAGAACGTTATAAAACAGCAAGTAGGTATAAGCCAAATAAGACTACCACAAGACACTTAATAATCAAGCTCCCAAAAGTCAAGGATAAAGAAAGGATCCTAAAAACAGCAAGAGAAAAGAAACAAATGACATACAATGAAGTTCCAAGACATCTGGCAGAAGTCTTTTCAGTGGAAACCTTACATGCCAGGAGAGAATTGCATAACATATTTTAAGTGCTGAAGGAATAATAAATTGTCCTAGAATAGTGTATCCAATAAAAATATCCTTCAAACAAGAAAGATAAATAATGACTTTCCCAGACAAACAAAAGCTGAGGGATTTCATCAATACCTTATCTGTCCTATGAGAAATGCTGAAGGGAGTTCTTCAATCTGAAATGTAAAGATGTTAATAAGCAATAAGAAATCATCTAAAGGTACAAATCTCCCTGGTAATAGTAAGTACACAGAAAAATCACAGAATATTATAACACTATAATTGTGATATTTAACATACTAATATCTTGAGTAGAAAGATGAGAAGACAAACCAATATAAAACATGACTTTTTCTAGCCAGACGTGGGGACACCCACCTGCAATCCCAGCTACTCAGGAGGCTGAGGCAGGAGAATCACTTGAACCCGGGAGACGGAGGATGCAGAAGGCTGAGATCGCACCAGTGCACTCCAGCCTGGGTGACAGAGCGAGACTAAGTCTCAAAATAAATAAATAAACATGAGATTTTCAAGGCAGAAAAATCAACTAAAATGCTCATCAATGGTAGACTTGATAAAAAAAAGTGTGGTGTGGTACATCTACACCATGGAATACTACAGAGCCATAAAACAGAATGAGAACATATCCTGTGCAGACACATGGACGAAGCTGGATGCCATATCCTTAGCAATCTAATGAAGCAATAGAAAACAAAATAATACATGTTCTCACTTATAAATAGGAGCTAAATGATAAGAACACATGGACACATAGGAACAAGAGACAATTGGATATATCAAAAAGTAGAGGGTGAGAGGAGGGAGAGGATCAAGAAAAATAACTTATGGGTACTGGTCTTAATACCTGGGTAATAAAATAATCTGTACAACAAATGCTTATGACACAAATTTACCTATATAACAAACCTGCACATGTATTCCCAACTTAAAAGTTACAAAAAGAAGTAAATAGAAACAATAAGTAAAAAAGCAGGGGAATAAAGGTAAAGCACAGAGATTTTACTAGATTTTTCTTTGCTTGTTTGTTAGTTTGTTTATGCAATCAGTGTTAAGTTGTCATCACTTTCAAATAATGGATTATACCACTTGTAAGAATCATGGAAAGCTCAAATCAAAAAGTATGCTATGGATACACACAAAATAAAACAATAAATGAAAACATAGCACCAGATAAAATTACCTTCAATAAAAGGAAGACAAGGAGAAAGGAGAAAAGAAAGACAAGACCATAAAATAACCAGAAAACAAATAAAATGGCAGGAGTAAGTTCTTACTTGTCCTAACAATATTAAATGTAAGTGGACTAAACTCTCTAATCAAAAGACATAGACTGCTTGAATGAATAAAAAAGTAAGACCCAATGATCTGTTGCCTACAAAAACCACAGTCCACCTTTAAAGACACACATAGACTGAAAATAAAGACTGGTAAAACAAATTCTATGTAAATGGAAATCAACAAAGAGCAAAAATAGCTATACTTATATCAGAAAAAATAGATTTGAAGACAAAAAGTATTAAAAAAGATGAGGAAAGTCATTATATAAAGATGAGGGGTCAAAATATCAAGAGGCTATAACAATTATAAATACATACACACCAAACACGGGGGCACACGGATATATAAAATATGTATTATTCAAGGTGAAGAGACAGATGACTTCAATAGTATAAAATCTAGTGACTTTGACATCCCACTGTCAGCACTGGATGGATAATCCACACAGAAAATCAACAAAGCAACACCAGACTTAATCTGCACCATAGACCAAATAAATCTAATAGACATGTACAGAACATGTCATCCAGTGGATACAGAATGCACATTCTTCCTCACAGCACAAGGATTATTCTCAAGGACTACATGTTAGGCCATGAAACAAATCTTTTTTTGTTGCTGTTGTTGCTGTTTTAAAACTTTATTTTGACATAACTATGCTTACAGAAGTAAACACAAATTATTTAACAGAATGCCATTTACATTTAACTTATCCTACACAATTTGGACTACAAACTTGGCAGATGGTTTAAGACTTTTTAAAAAGATTACAATGTGGTTTATATATTACTATTATATAAAAGAGTCTCTGTAGAATACTGCTAAAGAAGATGCAAGATCCCTGACAAATGTACATTTGGTTCACCTCAGAAAAATAACACGTGTCATTCTCCATATATTTATAATACTGGTGCAACAAAACATTGTTGTAATGTCTTAATGCTAGCATAGAAATGTCAATAACTAATTGATATGGAAGGGGTGAGAGGGGTCCTATGTACACATTTGAAACTGTAAAAAGATATCCAATTTATTTAATATTGCATGTAAATGGTAATTATACTAAAATCAAAATTTGAGTAATTTCTTCAGTCTGCATTAATACTATCTGCTCTCTTCATCTCATCAGGACAACAAGAAAATGGGGCATGGTGTCTGTAAGTTTTTCTGATAAATGAAAAATTATAAATTACATTTCTTTCTCAACTTTTCAGTCCAGAAATGACAATATACTACAGCAAGGTGTTTCTTCCATTGTCAACATTCATAGAGTGATATATAATGTATTGTAGAATTTTAATTCATAGCAACACTCATGTGCAAAACAGTCTCTAAAGATAAACACCACTCGACCTTAGAAGTGACTCTAGTAAACAAAATTGCCCTCTTTAGAAGGCTGGAGCAAAACAACAAGCCATATTTATAAGAAGGCTTATCAAAAAAAAATGCAGCACCTTGTGAATTATACCTCCCTGAAAACATAGCCCCAAAATAAAAGCAGCTATAGAAAAAGAGGAAAAAGATAACTTAAAATATTATGAGAATCAATGAGAGTATACGTTCAAAAGATGATTAAAATATTTTTTGTTGTAAAATTACCTAGAATGAAGACTTGCAATGTATTATAATATTTCAAGTTTATCACTAGTTACTAAACATTAATTTACAATTAACATGCTAACTCTTTGTTCCTTGATAAACAGTTAGATGGCAATCATTTAAAAATCTGGAGACAACAGATGCTGGAGAAGATGTGGAGAAATAGGAACACATTTACACTGCTGGTGGGAGTGCAAATTAGTGCAACCATTGCGGAATAGAGTGTGGCGATTCCTCAAGGATCTAGAAATAGAAATACCATTTGAACCAGCAATCCCATTACCGGGTATATACCCAAAGGATTATAAGTTGTTCTATTATTTTTTTTTAAGTAAGAAAAAGAGAGAAAAGGAGAAAGAAAGAAAGAGCAAAAGAAAGAAAAAAAGAATAAAAGAGAGAAAGAAAGAGGAAAAGAAAGAGGGAGAGAGAATGGGATTCTTGTTTTATAGACCAGGCTAGAATGCAGTCTAAAAATGGGTATTAAAAACCTCTTTTATGCCAAAAATTGTGCTTTACAATGGAGACAGGAAGGAATAGGGGATGATAACAACAAGCAGCCAACCAATATTTTATTTAAACCTGTGAAATGCTATGCAATTGCTGAGGAGTGATTTACTTCCAATTATGTGGTCACTTTAAAAATAGGTGTAATGTGATAATGAGAAAAATGTATGTTTTGTGGATTTGGGGAGGAGAGTTCTGTAAATATTTGTTAATTTTACATGTTCCAGGTCTGAGTTCAAGTCCTGGATATCCTTGTTAATTTTCTATCTTGTTGATCTGTCTAATATTGACAATGTAATGTTAAAGTCTCCCACTATTATTGTTTGGGAGTCTAAGTCTCTTTGTAAGTCATTAAGAACTTGCCCTATGTATCTGGATGCTCCTGTAATGGGTGTGTATATATTTAGGATCATTAGCTCTTCTTGTTGCATTGATCCTTTCACCACCATGTAATGTCCCTCTTTGTTTCTTATGGTCTTTGTTGTTTTAAAGTCTGTTT
>CAUYQU010036948.1:0-10361 GCA_963574635.1 Cheracebus regulus
CTGTTCCATTGGTCTATATCACTGTTTTGGTACCAGTACCATGCTGTTTTGATTACTGTAGCCTTGTAGTATAGTTTGAAGTCAGGTAGCATGATGCCTCCAGCTTTGTTCTTTTTGCTTAGAATTGACTTGGCTATGTGATCTCTCTTTTGGTTCCATGTGAAGTTTAAGGTGGTTTTTTTTTCCAGTTCTGTGAAGAGGGTCATAGGTAGCTTGATGGGGATAGCGTTGAATCTATAAATTACTTTGGGCAGTATGGCCATTTTCACAATATTGATTCTTCCTAACTGTGATCATGGAATGTTTTTCCATCTGTTTGTGTCCTCTCTTATTTCCTTGAGCAGTGGTTTGTAGTTCTTGAAGAGATCTTTTACATCCTTTGTTGGTTGTATTCCTAGGTATTTTATTCTCTTTGTAGCAATTGTGAATGGCAGTTCGTTCTTGATTTGGCTCTCTTTAAGTCTGTTACTGGTGTATAGGAATGCCTGTGATTTCTGCACATTGATTTTTGTATCCTGAGACTTCACTGAAGTTGCTTATCACTTTCAGGAAATTTTGGGCTGAGACGATGGGCAAAGAGCAGTTATCTTCCTTTAGTTGTGAAGATCAAAAGGAAGTCTGTGCTGTGTCACAGGACAGTAGTTCAAGTGCTGCTCCAGGCAAGAGCTCAGGAGATCTTACTACCTCGAGAATGCCTTGTTTCTCATCTCCAAATGTGATCTCCTTTGGTCCAGAGCAGACAGGTCGGGCCCTGGGTGGTCAGGGCAATGTTACAGGCCAAGGGAAGAAGCTTTTTGGCTCTGGGAACATGGCTGCAACCCTTCAGCACCCCAGGCCTGCAGACCCGATGCCTCTGCCTGCTGAGATCCCTCCAGTTTTTCCCCATGGGAAGTCGGGACCAAGCACACATTCCATGTCTGGTGGGGTACAGACTTCCAGGGAAGACTGGGCTCCAAAGCCATAATCTGCCTCTATTGGCAACATCAAAAATGAGAAGACTTTTGTGGGGTGTCCTCTTAAGGCAAATGCCGAGAACTGAAAAGCTGTTGGGCATAGTCCTCTGGAACTGGTTGATTACTTTGAAGGGATGCCCTTCTGGAAATCAGAGAGCCAGGGAAGGGGCTCAGTGAACCTCTGGAGCCTTCTCTCCCCTCCCAAGTTGGCATCAAGCAGGCATTTTTATGGGAAGCTTTCTAAACTCCGACTGAATTCCACCAGCTTTAATTATTCCTCTAGCTTTCCCACCTTTCCCAAAGGCCTTGCTGGAAGTGTGGTACAGCTGAGCCACAAAGCAAACTTTGGAGCAAGCCACAGTGCATCACTTTCCTTGCAAATGTTCACTGACAGCAGCACAGTGGAAAGCATCTCGCTCCAGTGTGCATGCAGCAGCCTGAAAGCCATGATCATGTGCCAAGGTTGTGGTGCATTCTGTCATGATGACTGTATTGGACCCTCAAAGCTCTGTGTATTGTGGCTTGTGGTGAGATAATAAATTGTGGCCATGGGAAACATTGTATGTTTAGTGTGTGTATTTTGATAATGATCGATCTTAAATTGTATACAGAATATCGTTGATACAATACTCTTTTTAGGCAGGAGCACTCTTGCCTTTCCCCAGAATTTATAGTGCTAAAGTCCTCTGTCACTTGTCGACCCTTCTGGTCTTGCTGGAGGGATTTTCTGACTATAACTCATTGGGCTGCCCAAAGCCAGCCAGCCTGAGCTCTCCTGCAGACAGAGCCTGATGTGGCGTGGAGTAGGGTTGGTGTGGGGGCGGGAGGGCTGCCTGACTCCCAGAGAGACTTGAAACTGAAGCAAGAAGGTTGCATTCTCTACCAAGGGCATTAACCTACCTGAACTAAGTAGAAATGCTAGTCTTCCACGGTCCCCTCCCTGCCATCTTTTCTTCTGCTACTTTGTCTGGGGAGTTCATGGTCTGGAAAGAAGCCAGCACAGGGTTAAAGTAACTGCCATCATTGCCCTCCAGGGGGCTGGAGCACCTGCTGACCTTAGGGTCACAGTTGAGTCATTTGCCAGTTGATGGAGCAAGTTTGACCTTAGTTCTGTTGCTGAAGCAAATTTGGAACTTTTCTGTCTTGGTGCAATCCACTAGCCCACAGGATCATTTGGAACCTTGAATAGCTCTGCTTGGACAATGAGGTAGGGCAATAGGGTTGTCTTTCCTATGAAAATGCCATCTGTAGACCTAGTGAGTCAGCTGTCCAGACGGTTGCAAATGAATTCCTCTGACACCTTCCCTGTCACTTTGGACCCTATGGGAATGGGCATTTCCATGCACTTGTGTATGTGAAAGTCATTTTACATTTCAAAGCACAGTGTGTGTTTCTTATTTTTATATTTTTAACTCTTTATTCTTGGATGTATAAAGTGAACTTTTTGGCTTCTGTAAGTATGCTCTATGCACCTCTAATGTTTTATCATGTGTTTATATGTTGTACACAGTACTGGCCGATTCTGTAAATGGATGTATTATACAGTGAACACGAATGTCTCTTCCTAATTTTACATCTTCAGCATCATAGCATTAAAGTGATGTAATTTAAAACATAAGTAAATGAATAAGTATACAATCATGTTATCTGCAAATAGAGACAATTTGACTTCCTCCTTTGCTAATTGAATACGCTTTATTTCTTTTTCTTGCCTGATTGCTCTGGCTAGAACTTCCAATACTATATTGAATAGGAGTGGTGAGAGAGGGCCTTCTTGTCTAGTGCTGGATTTCAAAGGGAATGTTTCCAGTTTTTGCCCATTCAGTATGATATTGACTGTGGGTTTGTCATAAATAGGTTTTATTATTTTGACATATGTTCTATTGATATCTAGTTTTTTGAGGGTTTTTAGCATAAAGAGCTGTTGAATTTTGTTGAAGGCCTTCTCTGCATCTATTGAGATAATCATGTGGTTTTTGTCTTTGCTTCTGTTTATGTGGTGGATTACATTTATAGACTTGCATATGTTGAACCAGCCTTGCATCCCCAGAATGAAGCCTACTTGGTTGTGATGGATAAACTTTTTGATGTGCTGTTGCGATCGGTTTGCCAGTATTTTATTGAAGATTTTGCAAAAAAGTGCAGCCTGTCATAAGCACTAGAAGTTATCCTTACAGCTATGAAAACAGATAGCACAATTATATTATGTGAACCCCAAATAAATGTTTTTAGCAAATTAGGGAGGATATTATTCACTTTAAACATGAATATACAACCATGATAAACAACCATTCAGGCATACTGTGCGAACTATTCAGCTACCATCCATAATGCTATTAAAAACAACTTCTTAACTCAGTGGTTTTTTAAAACAACTTTTATTTTTATCACTTGTATATCTGTATTTTAACTGGAATTGGTTCCCAGTCTTGGGTGCTTTTAAGTCTTCTTTGTATCTCTCTAGTTTCTTTTTGGAGCTGCAAATTCTGTGAGAATTACGTTGAACCAAACAAAGGGTTGGAACCAAGGAACCTTATTTTAGAAGAATAAGTAACAAATTGAGGAAATTGTTTTAATATACCATATCTATCCACTTGTCCAAAATTATTTATGTTATTTTTACATACAACATACCTCACTCCTTCTATAAAGCATGTCAATGTTTTATCCAACTTTGGCATTGGGCTAGAACCCAAGAAGTTTGGGATGTAGACTGTATTCAGATTGTTTAGATTTGGAGACCCAGGAACTAAAAAAAATTAGTCACCTTCTTTAACCAGTCACCATCCTCCTCACTAAAAGAAAAACTCATAATGATGGTATAGAAACTGAATAATTGTACCACTAGATTTGGAAACATGGTGGTCACGATAATGAACTCAGTATTGGGTAGAAGACCATATGAACAAATCCAAGGAGTGAGCAGTAAGCCTGAATATCATATGACAGATCTCCCCTGAAGACATCAAGAAAGGGTAAAGAGATGAAAAGAAAGACAGAAATATTGAGATGAGTATGGAATTAAAAATATCAACATTTGTAAGAATTTTCAGAAAAAAATACATGGAGGAGGAATTATTTCAAACACATAATCACTGAGAATTTCAGAATAAAAAAATAGGACCTCATTTGACACAGATTAAAGAGCTAAACAAGTAAGAATGAATAATATTCACATATGACTCATTATACTTAAATTTTGAAGGATTTAATACTAAAAAACAATTCTAGTATGACTTATGCATGGAAGCAGATTATCTATAAGGAATACAATTTAGGTGGACTTAGTAGAGTTCTCAAAAGCATTACTGTATGCAAATAAAACCTAATAGATTAATACTTTCAAAGATTCAGGACAAGAACTTCAAATCTGGAATTTTAATTCATCCTAAATTATTATTTAAAGGTGCAGAGAAATTAAATCATAGTTACTTCAGAAAGTTTACCACAAAAGATTTTCCTTTGAGAGCTCTCACAGAGGAAGTAGAACAAAAAGAATGGAAACTCCATGTATTTGTATAGTTCTGAATGTTTGTCTTGTTGATTTCTAGTGTTATTCCATTGAGGTCAGAAAAGACACTTAATATAATTTTGATTTTTAAAATATTTTTGAGGTTTGTTGTGTGGCCTTACATGTGGTGAGTCTTGGAGAATGTTCTGTGTGCTGATGAAAAGACTGTGTATTCTACAGTTGTTAGGTGAAATGTTCTGTAAATGTCTGATGGGTCCATTTGGTCTATGGGCAGTTTAAGTCCAATATTTCTTTGTTGATTTTCTATCTTGATGTCTGTCCAATGCTAAAAGTAAGCTATTTAAGTCTCCAAGTATGATTGTCTTGGCATCTCTCTCCTTTTATATCTAGTAATATTTGCCTTATATATCTGAGTGTCCCATCGTTGGGTGCATGTAAAATAATATTGTTACACTCTTTTACTGAATAGATCTCTTTATCATTATATAATGTTCTTTTTTGTCTCTTTTGAGAGTTTTTAACGTAAAGCCTATTTCATCTCATGTAGGCAGAGCTATTTTGGGTCCCCTTTGAATTACATTTGTGTGGATTGTCTTTTTTCAGTCCTTCAGTTTTATTCTATGTGTGTCTTTACAGATGAAGTGTGCTTCCTGTAGGCAGCAGACAGTTGGGAAATCCAAGACAATGAGATATCATTTCACTCAAGTTAAAAATGGCTATTTTCAAAAAAAAAAAATCGCAAATACTGGCAAGTATGTGGAAAAAAGAGAACTCCACTATGCTGTTGGTGGGAATGTAAAAGAGTACAGCTACTATGGAGAATAGTATGGGGGTTCCTCAAAAAACTACAGATAAAGCTACTATATGATGCAGCAATCCCACTACCAGGGTATATATCTAAAGGAAAAGAAAACAGTATATCAAAGGGTTACTTGCACTCTCATCTGTACTGCAGCACTATTCACAAGAACAAAAATATAGATTCACCTTAAGTGTTCATTAAAAGATGAATGATGGTAAATGTACTTATATATACACAACTGAATATTATTCAGCCATAAAAAGAATGAAATCCTGAAATTTACAGCAACATAAATGAGCATGGAGGACATTACAACAGGCGAAATAAGACAAACCGAAGACAAATACCACATATTCTCACTCATATGTGGGAAAATAAAACATTAATATTATAGTAGAGAGTAGAATAGTGGTTACCAGAGGAAAGATGGGCAGGAGAGATGGGGGAAATAAGGAGAGGTTAGGTAATGGGTAAAATATTACAGTTACATAGCAGAAGTAAGTTCTACTGTTCTACAGCACAGTAGGATGACGATTTAACAGTCATTTACTATATATTTTCAAACAGCTAGAGGAAAGGATTTTGAATATTTGTAACATAAAGAAAGGTTACATATTTGAGGTCATAGATATGATAATAACCTTGATTTGATTGTTAAATATTATATGTATTAAAATATTCCAGTGTACCCATAAATATGTACAATTATTGTAAATCAATTAAGAAAAGATGAAAAAATCTAAGGGAAAACAAAATTGAGGTGGTAAATAATTTATTATTTTTTGTGTATATAGTTTTAAAAGAAAATAATTTCAGGGTTTGTATTTATAAAATATCACTTAGTATACTTTAAAAGTGTGCAGTTTATGTATGTCAATTATATCTCAATAAACATGTCAAAAATGTGTGACCATGATAATCTAAGCTAAAATTGTAGATGAAGACCATGCAGCAGTAGAATTGGATGGAGAAGTCAAGAAGGAGAAAAAATTATTGGGATAGCAAAGATGTAAATAACATAGATGTAGATATCAGCATGAAACAATAAAGCTTGAATTTTAATTAGTATAACCAACAGTTAAATGAAAATGAAAGATTATTTTCAAAGCAATAGAAGAAAATTTGATATGCACATTGAAATATAAAAAAGAAGGGGAAAGAAATAAAATAACAAAGTATAAGAAAGAACAGAGATTAAACTGGCAAAGTTAAATAATAATATTAGCTATTATAACTATAAACAACAGATAGAAAACAGGACTAGGCATAAGGGCTCCAGAGGAGGACTGGTCTCCCACAGAATTCCAGAAACATCTGCTGTCAGCAATGGGGTCTTTGTAGGGTGCTCAGGTGGACAATCAGATAGTCCATTCTTTCATATAATTGTAACACATGGCTGGCACCCCATCTCTGATCACACTTGGGGAGGTGCATACTGAGCTGACAGTACAAACTGAGACCAGAGAGCTGGTACACCACACTGCCAAAATCCCAGTCCATTTCCTATCCTCCAGAGCTTGATGTCCTCTTCTGCCGGTCTCTGTGCCGTTTCACATGTAGGTCATTAGGGCATTTAAATGCCTGCTGCTGTTTCTGTCTCTGAGATCCCAAGAAATGTGAATCAAGACCTTGTCATTACATGCTGCTTGCATCATAACATCTCTAATAGAAATATGTAAAGTGAAAAGTTAGTAAAAAGAGATTGATTAATATTTCAGTAATAGGATGAACTAGCAATTCTAAACGGTTCTCTGCCAATAGAAAAACTGTCTGTACTGAATAATTACAACCATGGCTTTAAATGCATTATTCACCTCACAAGAAGGTATGATAAATCTCTAAGATTTAGTGGTGAAAAGGAAAAATAAAGGAAAACTGAAAATAAATTCAGAAGAAAATATTGCCCTGGGAACCTATTGCAGGGATTGAATCAGATTGTTAGAATAGCTCTATCCACTTTGGACAGATAAAGTCAACTTCATCACACATCTGCTATCTACATGAGGAGAAGAGGCCCTGACTAGCCTGCTGTTCCAAAGAGGATGAGAGATGCATGGGACAACTCTCTTCTCTGCGTTAAGCCAAGCAGACCAGTCAGCTTCTCACTTGGTCCATTCTTGTCTTCCTTATTCTTATTTCAGATTTATCTCAATAAATTTTTTTTCATGTGATTGTCTGTGAGCCTAGATCAGTCTAGACCAGCCAACCCCAAGCCACATGCTTTTTGATTCAAGCCACTGAGCTTTGGGGTGGTTTGCTACATATCTTTATTGTGGCAATTGTTGACCAATACATTATTTTTAAAACTGTAGTTGGAGTCCTTTGGTAGAAACTGTGTTTACAGGATTTGATTTAGAAGTAATCATTCTTGTTTCTCAAGAACTAGAATATGAGTTGTGGAGATGTGAAGTTGCCTCTCAGTTTGGGAGAAAGAAAGAAAGAACTGTGATCTGGTGGAAACAAAGCAGGAAGGGCAGCAGAGAGGGAGCCTTCAGGAGGATGTTAAGTCTGTCAGTGTATAATGGATAATATCGGTGCTGTGGACTGAATGTTTGTGTCCCTCTAATTCATATGTGGAAGCCTTAACCCCCAGCATGGCTATATTTTGAGATGGGATGTCCAAGAAATTAATTAAGGTTAAATGAGGCTATACAAGAGGGACTATGATTCAGTAGGATTAGTGTTCTTATGGAAAGAGACATCAGAGAGTTCATTCTCTCTCTTCATGAACATGCACTGAGGAAGGGCCATAAGAAGACACAATAAGGGGGCCATCTACAAACCAGGAAGAGAGCTCTCACCAGAAAATGAATTGTCCAGAACCTGGCTCTTCAACTTCTAGCATTCAGAACTGTGAGTAAATCAATTTCTCTTGTTTAAGCCACCCAGTCTGGGTATTTTGTTATAGCAGCTTGAGCTGACTGAGACAATGCGGATCTACTCAGGTCCCTGCTTCAGCTCCAACCTACTCACAGCTACAGAGAATAGCGCTGCTATAGGCTCACAGCCTCTCACAGGATATTATCTTCTGCCATGACATGATTTGACTGTCACCATCCCAATCTTATCTTAAATTGTAACTCCCACATGTCATGGGAGAAACCAGTGGGAGGTGATCGAATTATGGGGGCAGGTCTTTCCTGCTCTGTTCTCATGATAGGAAATGAATCTCACAAGATCTGATGGTTTAAAAATGGGAGTTTCCCTGCACAAGCTCTCTTTTTGCCTGCTGCCATCCATATAATATGTGACTTGCTCCTCCTTACCTTCCATGATGGTGAGGCTTCCCCAGCCATGTGCAACTATGTCTATTAAGCCTTGTTCTTTTGTAAATTGCCTAGTCTCAGCTATATCTTTATAAGCAGTGTGAAAATGGACTAATACAGTATATTGGTACCAGTAGAGTAGGGGGCTGCTAAAAAGTACTCAAAAATGTGAAAGCAAATTTGGAACTGGGTAACAGGCAGAGGTTGGAACAGTTTGGAGGGCTCAGAAGAAGACAGAAAACTGTGGGAAAGTTTTGAACTTTCTAGAGACTTTGACAAAAATGCTGATAGTTATATGAACAACAAGGTCAGGGCTGAGGTTGTCTCAGATGGAGAAGAGAAACTTGTTGGGAACTGGAGTATAGGTGACTCTGGCTATGTTTTAGCAAAGAGACTGGCAGTAATTTACTCCTTCCCTAGAGATTTGTGGAACTTTGAACTTGAGATAGGTGATTTAGGGTATCTGGAGGAAGACATTTCTAAGCAGCAAAGCATTCAAGAGCTGACTTGGGTGCTATTTAAAGTATTCCATTTTAAACAGAGCATAAACGTTTGGAAAATTTGTAGCCTGATGATGTAGAAAAAAAAAAAAACCCTTTCTAAGGAGAAATTCAAGCTGGCTGCAGAAATTTGCATTAAGTAACAAGGAGTGGAATATCTATGTCCACAGGGCATGTCAGAGATCTTTGTGGCAGCCCCTCCCATCACTGGCCCAGAAGCTTAGGAGGGAAAAAGTGTTGGGCCAGGCCCAGGGATTCCATGCTGTCTGCAGGGTAGGGACTGGGTGCCCTGCATCCCAGCCACTCCAACTGTTGCTAAAAGGGGCCAAGGTACATCTCTGCCCATGGTTTCAGAGAGTGCAAGCCCCAAACCTTGGCAGCTGTCAGGTGGTTTTGAGCCTGCTGGTACACAGAAGTCAAGAATTGAGGTTTGGGAACCTCTGCCTAGATTTCAGAGGATGTATAGAAATGCCTGATTGTCTAGGAAGAAATTTGCTGCAGAGGAGGGCTCTCATGGATAACCTCTGCTAGGGCAGTGTGGAAGGGAAATGTGGAATTGGAGCCCCCACACAGAGTCCCTACTGGGTACTGCCTAATGGAGCTGTGGGAAGAAAGCCACCATCCTCCAGACTCCAGAATGGTAGACCCACCAACAGCTTGCACCATGCACCTGGAAAAGTTGTAGACCCTCAATGCCAGCTGGAAAGCAGCAAGGAGGGAGGCTGTACCCTGCTAAACCCACCTCTTGCATCAGTATGACCTGAATGTGAGACATGGAGTCAAAGAAAATTATTCTAGTCCTGCCCTGCTGGAATTTGGACTTGCATGAGACCTGTAGCCCCTTTGTTTGGGCCAATTTATCACATTTGAAATGGTTGTATTTACTCAATGCCTGTACCCCCATTGTATCTAGGAATTAACTAACTTCTTTTTGATTTTACAGGCTCATAGGCAGAAGAGCCTTGTCTTGTCTCAGATGAGAGGTTGAACTGTGGACTTTTGAGTTAATGCTGAAATCAGTTAAGACTTTAGGGGACTGTTGGGATGGTATGATTGGTTTTGAAATGTGAGGACATGAGATTTGAGAGGGGCCAAGGGAAGAATGATACGGTTTGGCTGAGTCCCCACCCAAATCTCATATTGAAGTGTAGCTTCCATAATTCCCATGTGTTATGGAAGGAACCTAGTGGAGGTGATTGAATTATGGGGGCGGGTCTTTTCTGCACTGTTCTCATGATAGGGAATGAGTCTCACAATATCTGACAGTTTTTAAAATGGGAGTTTTCCTGCAAAAGCCATCTCTCTTTGCCTGCTGCCATCCATAAAAGATGTGTCTTGCTCCTCTTTGTCTTCTGCCATGATTGTGAG
>CAUYQU010036950.1:0-19985 GCA_963574635.1 Cheracebus regulus
ATATTGGTTGGCTGCTTATTTGTTATTTTCATCCCCTATTCCTTCCTGTCTCCATTGTTAAACACAATTATTGGCATAAAAGAGGTTTTTAATACACATTTTTAGACTGTATTCTAGCCTGAGCAATAAAACAAGAATCCCAGTCTCTCTCCCTCTTTCTCTTCCTCTTTCTATCTTGCATTCTTTTTTTCTTTCTTTGGCTGTTTCTTTCTTTCTCCTTTTCTCAAAAAAAAAAAAAAAAAAGAAAAGAAAATCTCTCTGACTTCTGGCTGAGCTCAGAGGGCCACCAGTTCCTATGAACTATGCCTGTGGGTACCAGTGACAAACATAAAGAAAACGGGCAAAGGGGAGGAGGTGAATTTCTACAGCACTATGTTGCATAGATAATGTTATACAATGTTTTTCTAGATCTCAGATTATGGAGAGAGCTGATGTCAGTGGGCAGCAATTTACAAAGGCAATACCTGTTTCATTGAGGCTAGTGTCTTAGTCTATAGCTTGTGTCACTATAACAGAATACCTGAGACTGGGTAATTTATAAAGAAAATTTTTATTTAGGCTCGGTGCGGTGGCTCACGCCTGTAATCCCAGCACTTTGGGAGGCCAAGGTGGGGGAATCACAAGGTCAGGAGTCCGAGACCAGCCTGGCCAATATGATGAAACCCCATCTCTACTAAAAATACAGAAATTAGCTGAGCATGGTGGCGGGTGCCTGTAGTCCCAGCTACTCGGGAGGCTGAGGCAGGAGAATAACTTGAATCCAGGAAGCGGAGGTTGCAGTGAGCCAAGATTGCAACACTGCACACTCCAGCCTCGGTGACAAAGCAAGACTCCATCTCAAAAAAAAAAAAAAAAGAAAAAAGAAAACGTTTATTTAGCTCACGGTTCTGCCATCTGGGAAGTTTAAGAAGCGTAGTTCTGACATCTGTTCTGGCTTCTGGGGAGGGCTGTATCATAACATGGTGAAGAAGATCAAAGGGGAAGTAGACACACGAGAAGAGGGGAAAACTCGAGGGCATCATGGCTTTATTTTTTACTTTTATCTATTTACTTTTTTTGAGATGGAGTCTTGCTCTGTCACCCAGACTGGAGTGCACTGGAACAATCTCAGCTCACTGCAATCTCCACCTCCCAGGGTCAAGCAATTCCCCGGCCTCAGCCTTCCAAGTAGCTGGGATTAAAGGCATGTGCCACCATGACTGGCTAATTTATATTTTTATTTTTTATTATTATTATTTTTTTTAGTAGAGACAGGGTTCTCCATGTTGGCCAGGCTGATCTCCTGACCTCATGTGATTTGCTCACCTCAGGCTCCCAAAGTACTGGGATTACAGGTGTAAACCACCATGCCCGGCCAGTGTGGTGGCTTTATAATGATTGAAGAAGAAACCTTAGACAAATTACATTGAAAGAGTTACACTGAGCAAAGAGCGATCTGGGATTTGCCAGTCGGGCAGTCCCTGAAGCACATAGGTTCAAAGAGGCTCCAGCACAGCTGCCTGGTAGAAGATTTATTCACAGAAACAGGAAACTGACATAGAGAAAACAGAAGTGAGGTACAGAAACAGCTGGATTGACCACAGCTCGGTGTTGTGTTTGATTTATTTGAACATGGTTTGAACAGCTAACTGCCTTCGACTGGTCAAAACTTAGTGACTGGCCCAAGAGTAGATTATAGTGTGTTTATGCATTCAGTAAGGTTACAGTTTGTTATGTATGATGAAACCTTTAAGGCCAACTTAAAACATTTAAGGAGGCAGCTTTGGGCCAAACTTCTTAATTTAACAATAACAACTCACTCTTGAAGGAACATCCCCATGAAACTAACATAAACTGGAGAGCGAGAATTCACTACCAGGACAATGGCACCAAGTCATTCATAAGGGATCCACTCCCATGACCCACACACCTCCCAATACACTTCACCTCTCAAAACAGCCACATTGGGGATCATGTTTTGATGGGGACAAACTCAAACCATATCAGCTAGGATATGCCCAAATCTCATATTCAAACCTCTAAAACAGATTCCAGCCTAACTGCATGCAAAGACTCACTGAACTATGGCCTGATCACTGAGTGCTGCCAAGTCTTACTTCTCACTTTCTATCAGAGAGACATGTGCATTTTCCAGTTACTGCCTACCAACCAATAGGACTAAATGTGAATGAGTCAAGAAATGCTCAAAGTCTAAGTGATTCCACATTCATATTAAAGTATTTGAAAATTCTAGTTAAAATGTTATTTTTTAAATGTCAGGATGAGGCTACTGATAGCATCAGAAGCAGTGTTATCTTAAGAAACAAAGTTTATTTCTTAAAATAAGAAAATAGCTATTTAAATTAAGTTAAATGGTAAGCAGAAACCTGAATCACCCCTGACATTTGTTTCATAAACCTTTCATAAGGGTCACTTTGTAAGCATGATTATTCTGATTTTAAAAAGGCAAAGATTTAAATCAGTATAGAATACTAAAAATAATCTCAAAAATATGTTGACATAAAAGCATGAAAACTATGCTTGATCACACTGTTTTTCTGAAAGTGGCTTGTTAGCATATCAGCACCCCTGCTGGAGGAGGTAAAATTTTCAATTAAAATGGCACTTTTCTTTGGTACAACTTGAAACATTCTATTTCATGTTTCCTCTAATATTCTCCCAGAGTCATTACTCATCTTTTTCTTTTTCTTTTTTTTTTTAACTTATTTTTGTATAAAAATAGATACAAAGTCTCACTGTTTTGCCCAGGCTGGCCTCAAACACCTGAGCTCAAGCAATCCTCTGGCCTTAGCCTCCCAAAGTGCTGGAATTATAGACGTGAGCCACCAGGCGTGGCCTCTTTTTCTCATTTCACATATGACAGTGGAAAGGTAAGTGCTGACTGAGTATAGGTCCCAGGTCTTTGAGATGTTTTCACAATTCTTCTTTTGGCCTTAAAAAAAAATTATATATATATAGGCCAGGCACGGTGGCTCACACCTGTAATTCCAGCACTTTGCGAGGCTGAGGCAGGGAGTTCAAGACCAGCCTGACCAACATGGAGAAACCTCGTCTCTATTAAAAATACAGAATTAGCCTGGTGTGGTGGCTCATACCTATAATTCCAGCTACTTGGGAGGCTGAGGCAGGAGAGTCACTTGAACCTGGGAGATGGAGGTTCTGGTGAGCCAAGATCATGCCATTGCACTCCAGCCTGGGCAACAAGAGTGAAACTCCGTATCAATAAAATAAAGTAAAATAATAAAATAAAATATAAAATAAAATAAATATGTATATGGCTGGGTGCAGTGGCTCATGCCTGTAATCCCACCAGTTTGTGAGGCCAAGGTGGGTGGATTGCTTGAGATCAGGAGTTCGAGACCAGCCTGGCCAACATGGCAAAACCTCATCTCTACTAAAAATACAAAAATTAGCTGGGCAGGGTGGCAGGAGCCTGCTACTTGGGAGACTGAGGCACGAGAATCACTTGAACCTGGAAGGCAGAGGTTGTAGTTAGCTGGGATCATGCCACCACACTCCAGCCTGGGTAACAGGGTGAGACTCCATCCCAATATATATTTATATATATACAACTGAAAAATCTTCAGAAAACATGGACAGTTTTATAAAAGTACAATACTTGAACACTAAGTCAAAAATTGTTATTGTCATGAATTTTCAATCATTACATACAGTAGATTTTGGTGACAGCCTCATTCTTCACCACTCCCTGTAGACATGGCTTTGTCATGTGACATTGCAATTCCTTTCATTAAAGAGGCAATGTCTATTTTTCCATCGCCTTAAAACTGGGATGGCCTGTGTCTTGCTTTGGTCAGTAGACTGTGACTGTAGTGAGAACATGGCAAGCCCAATCTTACATTTCCTGATGTCCAGCATGCTTTCTCTTATCTCTAACATCTCGGCCATTGCCATGGGAATGTGCCAGGATTAGTGTATTTGAAGATGAGAGACATATGGAACCCAGTAAGTCACCCCAGCCATCCCAGTCCAGGTCTTCCTTTATTTATTTATTTATTTATTTATTTATTTTTCCCTCCCTCCCCCCAGGTCTTCCTAAATCAGCCAATAGATCCCCAGATACATCAGCAGGACCACCTAGCTGGCTGTCCCAGAGCATTAGCAATAAATGCTTGTTGTTATATGCCTCTGGGGTTTTGTGTAGTTTGTAATGCAGCAAATATTTAACTGAGGGCTTTACATTAAAAGGAGTTTTTAAAACTCAAAGATACCATTAAAAAATAAAATGGCTTATTGTGGATGTGGTGGCTCATGCCTGTAATCCCAGCACTTTGGGAGGCTGAGGTAGGTGGATCACTTGCGGTCAGGAGTTTGAGACCAGCCTGGCCAATATGGTGAAACTCTTGTCTCTACTAAAAATACAAAAATTCGCCAGGAATGGTGGCGCATGCCTGTAGTCCCATCTACTCGGGAGGCTGAGGCAGGATAATTGCTTGAGCCTGGGAGGCAGAGGTTGTGGTGAGCTGAGATCATGCCACTGCACTCTAGCCTGGGCAACAATGTGAGACTCCATCTCAAAAAAAAAAGAAAAAAAATTAGCTGGGTATGGTACAAATGTCTGTAGTCCCAGCTACTTAGGAGGCTAAGGCAGGAGGATCGTTTGCACCTAGGAGTTCAAAGTTACAGTGAGCTGTGATCTGCTTCTCAAATTTAACATGCATACACATTACCAGACTCTGCTGCAATTGGTCTGAGGCTGAATTTGCCTTTATAACAACTTCCCAGGTAAAGTTGTTGAAGTTGCTCCTTTCAGACTATACTTTGAATAGCAGAGACCTCAGAGATAGCCCTGAGGCAAAATTTGGCTAGATTGCAGGTCCAAGGATCCAGAAAATCAATTCTCATATCCTTAAAATCATTTTCTGAGACAATTTTTTTTATTCTGAGAAAATTTGGGGCAATTTTTAATGTAGTGGTAGCATAGATTCTTAATCAAAATTTGTTGTAGGTGATATCTATCATGCTGTATGCTTCCTCTCCTCTTTCTCCCTTCTTTGGTTCTTTTCAGGGAAAAAGATAAGCTCTAATCTCATATATAAAACCATTTCATAAGACACCGGAGGTTTCAGGTGGCAAATCCTGTTTTTTAAAGATAGTGCCCAGCAGATAGCGGCAGCGCCTGGTTACCAGAAGCAGCTGTGGATAGTTTTCCTGTCTCTGGGTCTGGCTGAAAAGTGGTGACCTCAGGGAAATACTAGGGTGCTGGTTAGCCTTCAGGAGCTTCAGTCTTGACAGAGCTGGACTGAGAAGCTTTGCAAACCCAAAGGCAAGTGAGTCAGCCCAGGGATGATCAGAGGAGCCATGACTCCACCGTGCCTGGGGAAAACCAAAGACGTTGTTAGTCAACTCTGCGAACACATTGCAGCTTATTCAGTAAGCCTGGAGTAAATTCTTCATTATAGAAGCCCTCTTACAAGCAGATTAAAAAAAAAAAAAACTACTAAATGATTAAAGAAAATCTATAATTTGTTAGCTAATATGTGGGAGAAAATGTTGCAACTCAGCAATAATAATTGTTGCAACTCAGCTGCAATTTAAAACAAGATAAGACCAGCTTCCGTACAATTAGCAATGATCTTTTTCTATGATGGCTAAAACAGGTCCCTAATAAATATTATAGAAGGAATGAAGGAAATAAGGAAAATAATATAAATACCAGAAAGGGTAAGATAATGTCAGTGGACATGCTTTAGGAAAGCAATTTGACAAAATGTCATCATCCTTAAATGTTCATAATCTTTGAGCCAGTTGTATGACTTCTGCGAATCTATCAAGAAATCATTATAAATAACATCAAAAAAAGTAATAGGCTTCTAGTTGTTAATAGCAGCCTTATTTGTATATTAGCAGAAGACAAAAACCCTCTAGATGTGTAATTTTAAAGGACTTCTCCAGAGACTATTATACCCTTTAACAATGAGATGTTTTAAGTGTCTGTAACAGCACAGAGCAGTGCTTATAATGTTTAATTTTTTTAAGAAATAAAATGCAATGATATACATGCAGTATGAAACCAACAACGTGGGGAAAAATAGATCCAAGTCAAGGTAAAAACTAATGGGAAATATACCAAGATGTTTAAACTTGTGTTTGGCAATTGGGGCAATTTTTTTTCCTTTAAAGTATTTTTTACTTCTCTCTTTCCTGAGTGTGTACTGTCTCCCTAGCAAAAAGGCAAACCACATTAAAACAAAAGTCAAATAACCCGAAAAAACAAACAAACAAATCTTTCTGACCATCTCCTAGCCACAATTAATATTTCATGCCTCAATATATTATTCAAGCAGGAAATGAAAATGTTAGAAAATTGGCTGGGCGTGGTGGCTCAGGCCTTTAATCCCAACACTTTGGGAGGCTGAGGCGAGCAGATGATGAGGTCAAGAGATGGAGACCATCCTGGCCAACATGGTGAAACCCCGTCTCTACTAAAAATATAAAAATTAGCCGGGCATGTTGGCACGTGCCTGTAGTCCCAGCTACTTGGGAGGCTGGGGCAGGAGCGTTGCTTGAATCCGGGAGGCGGAGGTTGCAGTGAGTAGAGCTCACGCCACTGCACTCCAGCCTGGCACCTGGTGACACAGCAAGACTCTGTCTCAAAAAAAAAAAAAAGAAAGAAAGAAAGAAAAAAAAAAGAAAGGAAAAGGGGCAGTTCCTAAGTTGTTTATCAAAATTTACATTAAAATAACATAAACTGTTGATTGGCTACACATCTGTTGTTCTTTGTATCACAGATTCCAGGAACATGAAGATAACAGGGAAGGTAGGAACAAAATGGCTTTTTTTTTTTTTTTTTTGAGATGGAGTCTCTCTCCATTGCCCAGGCTGGAGTGGCACCATATTTACTTGCTGCAACCTCCACCTCCTGGCCTCCTGCGTTCAGATGTTCTCCTGCCTCAGCCTCCCAAGTAGCTGGGACTACATGAGCATGCCACCATGCCTGGTTAATTTTTGTATTTTTAGGAGAGTTGGGGTTTCACCATGTTGACCAGGCTGGTTGCAAACTCTTGACCTCAAGTTATCCTCCTGCCTCAGCCTCCCAAAGTGTTGAGATTACAGGCATGAGCTGCCACACTACCAGGAACAAAATGACTTTAAACAATTGCCCTCAGGCATGGGAGGCAGTGAGTGGGAGGAGGGTATGTGCTGGGGATGTGACTGAAGTCCCTTACTCCCATCTCTCTGGGCCTGATAAATTCTGCACACCTCACATGGCTCAGACTGCTGAGGGATCTTTCCTTTTCTTAGTATCAACCTTAGTTTACACATTAGAATCTTCTGAGGAGCTTGAAAACAATGTCAATGTCCAAGCGCCACCCCTAGAGACTAGCAATGAAATTGTTTAGACGCTCTCCAGTGATTCTATGGGCAGCCAGAGTTGAGAACTGATTCCCTTTCTAAAACTTTTTACAAACAAGGCAGAGCTGCTAAAATTCTAAA
Source organism: Cheracebus regulus (assembly GCA_963574635.1). Lineage (NCBI taxonomy): Eukaryota > Metazoa > Chordata > Mammalia > Primates > Pitheciidae > Cheracebus > Cheracebus regulus. The sequence continues at coordinate 7,459 of CAUYQU010036950.1, forward strand.
TCTGAGGGTTTTATTTTTTGTTTTTCGTTTTTTCTGAGACCGAGTCTCACTCTTGTCTCCCAGGCTGGAGTGCAATGGCGCAATCTCGGCTCACTGCAACCTCTGACTCCCGGGTTCAAGCGATTCTCCTGCCTCAGCCTCCTGAGTAGCTGGGACTACAGGTATGCATCACCATGCCCGGCTAATTTTTGTATCTTTAGTAGAGACGGGGGTTTCACCACGTTGGCCAGGATGGTCTCGAACTCCTGACCTCAGGTCATCTGTCTGCCTCTGCTTCTCAAAGTACTGGGAATACAGGCGCGAGCCACTGTACTTGGCCAGATGCAGCTTTCAAAGCTAATCTCCTTACAGTTTATGAATCATTTCCTGAAGTGATAAACACACAGCCTGCTGGGTTGAAACCATACATGCTGTGTTATCTGAATTCTGAGATGCTATTGAATCTGACCTTTGGTTTTTCGTGTGTTTCCAGAAATTAGCATGCAAGCCGCAGTCCCCATGACAAGAAACTCGGAGCTTGAGTTTCACTCTACAGGGATGCCACTGCTGTTCTGAATTGTCTCTTGGTGTTCTGGTCTGAAACTTTGCTTAGCAAGAACCTCTCTCTTTCCTTTACACCACAGCTGGCTGAAAATCAGACCTCACACAGAGCTTCCTGATCTGTGGACCACTCCATACCTGATGACTTGATCAGTTTCATTTCTCCTTCTTTTCTCCACTCCCCTTCCCTTCCTTCCTCTCTTCTCGTCTTCAGTCAGGGTCTTATTCTGTCATCCAGGCTGGAATGTAGTGGCGCCATCTTGGCTCGTTGCAACCTCTGCCTCCCAGGCTTAAGCCATCCTTCCAAGTAGCTGGAACTACAGGCATGCGCCATCATGCGCGGCTAATTTTTGTATTTTTTGTAGAGACGGGGTTTTTGCCATGTTGGCAAGGCTGGTCTCAAACTCTTGGGCGCAAGCCATCCATCTGCCTTAGCCTCCCAAAGTGTCGGGATAATAGGTGGGAGCCACTACACTCTGCCGTTGAATCAGTTTCTTGCTTCACGAATTGGAACCCCTCAGCTCTGAAACAGCCAGAAACCCAGAGTAGTGCCTGCAGCTGTAAGCCAATTCTTTACCCCTGTTTGCTTTTGAGCTTTTGTAATCATTACCAGTTTCTCTGTTTTCTTCAAGTCAATAAAGTTGGGAAATCTTGGATAAGGGCAGTGGTTTTCAAACTCCTTTTGCTCAGAACATCTTACTATACTTAAAATTATTGAAGACCAGCAAAGAGCCTTTATGTGAGTTGCATCCATTGGTGTACTGGAATCAGCTTGTACCTGCTCACAAGAATTCGGTATTCAGGAATTTTTTTCAAGCCAACTGTTAAAACTGTTGAGAGTTTAAAACCGGCAAAGGAAGAAGTAGTCACACCATGAAAACTGGCAAATGCTACAGATCAGGCTTTGTGTGTGCGTGTGTGTGTAGATCCCATTTAGCAGCACATCACTGATTTTTTTTTCTTTTTCTTTTTTTGAGACAGAGTCTTGCTCTGTTACCCAGGCTGGAGTGCAGTGGTGCCATCTTGGCTCATTGTAACCCCTGCCTCCCAGGCTCAAGTGATTCTCATGCCTCAGCTTCCCGAGTAGCTGGGATTACAGATGTGTACCACCACACCCAGCTGATTTTTTTTATTTTTAGTACAGATGGGATTTACCCATGTTGCCCAGGCTGGTCTTGAACTCTCGGCCTTGTGAACCGACTGCCTCGGCCTCCCAGTGTCGGTATTACAGGTTTGAGCCACTGTACCCTGCTGCCAAGATTTTATCTATTGATATTTTCCATATTAGACATTAAAATGGAGAACTTTTGAAAACCTTTATTTCAGCTAAAAATGGCAATAAACCTACTACATGTTAAAATAAATACTATATTTTTCGTGTTTTTTTCCCCCAAAACAATAATTTAAGGACTCTGGAGAGTTGCATTGTTTTCCATTTGTGCAATCTCTTTAATGACTGGTGTAACAGGAGACGGTCAGTTTCTCATCTCTGCTTCTGCCTTCAATCTGTTGCACTTCCACATGTTGTGTAGCTTTTGGAAAACTCATCTTTTCACTTCTGAGAGCATCAGACCAAAAAAGGCAAATAATATCTTGGTGTTTTAAGAGAGGTTTGACCTTGCAGATCTCCTTAAAGAGTCTCAGGAACTCTGAGAATAACCGCATTGGAGAATTTCTCCTCTCTTCTCACATTGTAGCTCACTTAACCACACCTCCTTCACAAAACACAATTAGGTTTATCCTGTGGTCAATTACTCTCCACCCACATTTGGTCTAGTAATTTTGAAAGGTATAGCCACACAACATGGTATTTATGCCAGGAAATTACCATTGGTGACCTGTTTGTTTTCCCCCTTAATTTTCACGACAGCTCCTGGCTGAAGACAAGCTACTAGTGGATGGGCCAGGCCCCAGAAACGTAAATAGCTTGGCCATCAATGCTGCTTAACTTTTTCCACTTGTTTCTGTAGCTCAACTTCCTCAAAGACATGCCAACAGTTTACTTTCTTAAATTCAGAAGTATAACATAAAATTTTCCAAGTGTATATTCGATAGCCAAGCATTCCATTTCCTTAAAAATGCTATTTTTGGCTTGATGGAAAAAACATTTTTCTTTTTTTTGGAGACATGGTCTCGCTTTGTTGGCCAGGCTGGAGTGCAGTGGTGTGATTATGGCTCACTGCAGCCGCAGGCCTCAGATGATCCTCTTACCTCAGCCTTCTGAGTGGGTGGGACCACAGGCATGCCACCATGCCAGGTTATTTTTTAATTTTTTTATTGAGACTGGGTCTCATTATGTTGCTCAAGCTGGTCTCAACTTCCTGGCCTGAAATGATCCTCCAGCCTCAGCCTCCCTAAGTGTTGGCATTATAGGTGTGAGGCACTGTGCCTGGCCAAAAAATATTTTTGTATTAGAAAAATTTAAGTGTTTTTTGAACTAAATCTATTCCTTGAAACACATGTGAAGAGTCCAGACCTCAGAAACTTAAAAAGCTTATGTGTTAACTTATAAAAATTCTGTGTTAACAAAATCCTTGTTTAATGGAAACAATTTTCATTGACTATGAATCTAGATATAATGTACAAAAAATTTTTTGATTTTCAAACCTGAAAAGTATGTCATTTTGCTTTAAATTTCCCCTCTTCCCACTCCCCGCCTGAGGAAGTGTTAGATGGCAAAGGACAGTCATTCAGCCAGAGAAGACAGCACAGCCCTTCTATGGATTTCCTTTCTGCTCTGACATTTAATTTTTCTCTCACTAGGGAAGGACTGCAGACACTACCCATGATATCTATAACTCAGAAAGATGAACATATTCTCAATAAGCTTAAATTTTCCTAAGAAGGGATTAAGAGAGAGAGAGAATCACTCAATGTCTTTGACAGAAATGGTGCTTTTTTTTTTTTTTTCCCCTCATGCATTTGTTCTCCCAGATCCATTCTCCATGCTCAAGGAAGCTGATCTTTATGGACTAATTCACCACTGAGTTTTGGGTTAAGATTAGGATCAAGGGGAGGTCTTGCAAGAGATCAGAGGGTAAGGGAGAGGGGTCAGTGTGCTCCCTCCTCTACCTGGGCCTTGGGGGCAGTAACAGCTTCCCCTGATTGCTAGTCTCTGGGATGCTTCACCACTCCCTGTTGGTTCCCTTAACCCTGTCCATACCTCTGCAAATCACCTCTTTATTAAATGCTCTTCAGTTAACCCCTTAAAGTGTACCAGGACCAGAAAGATACAATACTAATTTACTCCAAAGAGATACCAAGCAAATGTTCACATTTATTAATATAGGTTACATTTTTAAGAGTGAACACAAAAACAGTGACATACTATTTTACAAGTACAGTAATGACAGCATATTTTAATATATATAGACTAATAAACAATGACAGTAAACCTCCACTGATTTATATAAAATGAATATAGTCACTAAATTAATAAAACCAGTGCTAGCTTCTACTTACAATACAGTTATATTTTATGTAAGTTATTCTATGGTATTTGGAAATAGTTTTTTTTTTTGAGACAGAGGCTTGCTCTGTCACCAGCCTGGAGTGCAGTGGCATGATCTCGGCTCACTACGACCTCCGTCTCCCAGATGCAAGCGATTCCCCAGCCTCAGCCTCCTGAGTAGCTGGGACTACAGACACAATCCACCGTGCCCGGCTAATTTTTTATATTTTAGCAGAGACGGGGTTTCACCATGGCCAGGATGGTCTCAGTCTCCTGACCTCATGATCCGCCTACCTTGGCCTCCCAAAGTGCTGGGATTACAGGCGTTAGCCACCGAGCCTGGCAAGTTTGCTCTTTTAAATAGGTAAACATTTGCTTTGCAACCTTCTATTTTGTTTAAAATGCTACCATTTCTTCCCAAGAAAAAAGAGATATGTTTCAACCTAATTTCCAAATTACTTTGTGAATTCCATGAAGATTTTCTACACTTGATACTTAGGAGGTTAAAAAATGCTTTTAAAATCTCATTAAGTCTTAAGTAAATGAAAACTATAGAATAATTTTCCTAGATTTCAATGCCAATTCCATTTTCTTCTTTCTTTTCTTTTCTTTTCTTTTCTTTTTTTTTGAGATGGAGTCTCATTCTGTTGGCCAGGTAGGAGTGCAGTGGCGCGATCTCGGCTCACTGCAACCTCCACCTCCCAGGTTCAAGCGAGTCTCCTGCCTCAGCCTCCTGAGCAGCTGGAATTACAGACATGTGCCACCATGCCCGGCTAATTTTTTTTGGTATTTTTAGTAGAGACGGGGTTTCACCATGTTGGTCAGGCTGGTCTTGAACTCCTAACCTCATGAGCTGCCTGCCTTGGCCTCTCAAAGTGCTGGGATTAAAAGTGTGAACCACCGCACCCAGCCTTCTTCTGTTATTTCTAAGCAGACTGACATGATTGATTCTTAATACCTGATTTGAGCAATCTATTGAGCAAATCATTTGTAAATAAATAGTGCCCAATTAAATCAGACTTATTTTAAAAAATAAATGTCTTGTCTTAGATTATGTTTTCACCTTAAGTTATAACCACAAGAAATGGTAACCCAAATTTTCAAAGTTCTTTAGCTGACAGGCCTTGCTTGTGTGAAACATTTATTACACATTCATCATACTCTATGCATCATCTACTTTGCTCTTGAGGGCAGGTCTCAGTCTTATTCCACTCTGTACACCCAGCACCTGAGTGCCCATAGCACATAATGGGTGTTTCCATATTAGAACTGACCTTTCAAGAAAACTACTGGATGTCTTTACATCCAGTAGATGGGCATCCAGAAGTCCATGCCTTCTTTTGTTGTTTTTAAGATGGAGAGAGAAGTTTTTCATGGTCATTACCTCCTGGGATATCACATTCTGCTTTGCCAGTTTCTCATAAACATGATTGGTTTACAGCTAATCCCATGGGGAAGGAGCAAATGTGGTGGCCCCAGTCTCACTGCTTTCTGAGAGGCTCAGCGGGAGGGTTTCTGGCCAATCTGTGTCTGACCCGGCCCAGGCCTGTGTCTGCTGCTCTGAGTCCTCCATCGGGGGCAGACGCATGCAGCTCTCAGGAATAGGCTACTCTGAAAGCCAGCGTACCTTCACTAGAGGACTTATGCTCAGTCTTGGCTTATGTATAGCATGTATAAAATGTAAAAAATACTATCCATATCAAAACAGGGACTTTTCATCTGTTTCCATAATTTTAGGAATTCAAACTTAGATATGTTTAAAACTGAAAACACCAAACTTCTATACACAGATAGTACTAAGTCTTATCCCTCGATAACTTAAACCTTGCTGTCAAACAATTTCAAAATACACTTATTTTCAAAAGTGGTACAAGACCAAACTATGGAGTCTCTCACTGTTGATAAACATCTTCAAATGGTCAGGGCTAAACTCTACCAACCTAGACTTAAATCAGAGAATCAGAGATTATTTCTATAATTGCTGGGTGGGGCGGGGGAAGAAAAGAGGGTTTCAAAATGCCTATTCTAAACTGCACTGCAATAATATGTGTGTGTATACATCTACATACACACACATGTATAAATATGTATATGTCACCTAGCTATATCCAAAAGTGACATTCAGTTATTACTGTAGCATTGGCAATATACCTTGGAATAACACGGTCTTCTAATCCTGTTATCTTTCTGGTAATTAGCAAAAACAGATGCTGGATGGCTCCCATAAAAAGCAGGCATGCAAGTCATACATCTGTTGTTTTAGGAGGTGAAGTCAATATAGTTTGGGCAAGGACTAATAGAATCCTCAAGTTACCCACTTTTATAAACATTTCTTTTTAATCTCCCAGCAGTCCCTTTTCCTAAGTTAACAGCTTTTTGTATATGCTGCTATTCAGGTTACTAGAGCAGGTATCTATTTTACTTGCCACCAACTGCCCACTGCTGTTGTAACTGCTGGGATCATAACTTTCTTTGCAGCTTAAGATACTGTAGAGGTACCTCTGGCACTCAGAGGAAGCGTAATAGTAAATCAGGGGGTCGATGCAGCAGCTTATGCTGCTGACACAGACACAGAGGAGATAGGCAAAGTAGGCAGCCTCTGTGGTGGAAGTGTGAAAAAGGAACGAGTAATGCGCAATAAGGAGGATGTTTGTGGGTCCGAAGCAAATGATGAAGATGCAGAAAACAGCAGCTGACAGGAACAAAGCCCGGGACTTCTTGCTGCGGTTGGCAACTGTGGAAGAGCTAAGACATCGAATGATAGACACATAACAGACTGTGGAAATGAGCAACGGCACAAAAAAGAAGACAGCAGAGAAGGCTGAGAAGTAGTAGGTATAGTAGCCTTTGAGCAGGGTTTCATTGAGTACATCATGACAGGTGGTGATGTTGAGCCCGGGCACCTGGATGGTTTGCTCTTTGAGGAGCAGAGGCACTACCCCTGCAATGGCCAGAGCCCAGATGGCCAGACAAGTGAAGGAAGCCCTTCCCAGAGTACGCCAGGAGAGGGACTCGATGGGATACACCACAGCCAGAAACCGGTCAATGCTTATGACTGTCATGAGCATGATGGAGGCGTACATGTTACAGTAAAATGCTGCAGTGACGAAGCGACACAATTCAGACCCAAACTTCCAATCACTGCCGGAAAAGTAATAGCTGATCTTAAAGGGGAGCACAGACACAAAGAGCACGTCTGCTGCGGCCAGGTGCAGCATGTACACCACAGCCGGCTTCTTGACCTTCATTTTCAGGATGAACACAATGATGGCCATGATGTTTAGTGGGAGGCTGACCACAAACACACCCGTGTACACGGAAGGGACAAAGAGTGTCAGCCAGGAGCTGGTCAGATATCCGGAGGCATCTTCTGAGATGAACGCAGGAAGTGGTTTTTGAAGAGGACGGCTTTTGTTGATGGAGATTGATCTGTATTCAGTTAACCCACTTTCGTTTTTCTCCTCGTCCTCCCAAAATGGTTCATATTTATCATTGGGATTCCTGAGAAAAAATGACCGAAGACCTAAGGTGGCATTTGTTGCTTTTGACTCTGAAAAATAAAATAAAATAATCTGTAAACATAAGAAGTGAATGCATCAACAAGGCAAAAGCAACAAGTGGAGAGCGTATTTTACTTTTGTTTGTTTTATGTTTTCAATGAGAGTGGGTGGTAAAGAGCAGATGATGCACAGATAGAGAATAAGTTTTATTGGAGAATAAGCCAACTCAAAATACTGTGCAACATTTGTCTTCATGTAAGCAAATACTTCTAAAACTCTGCCCCTTAAAGAGACAAACATGAATGAGAGCTACCCTGAAGGCATCAGGAAAGGCTGAGTACTTGACATAAAGAAATCAATCAGTGATTTCTACACTAGCCACTGTCTATATAAACAAATCACTCCCAGTTTCGATGACTTCTCTTTCCTCCGTATGCCTTCACATGCACATTTTCTCCATTTAGTTTGCAGCCATCCATGAAATCTGTCCTTTTTCAATGGAAAAATCCACATAGAAAGTTGAGGAAATTTCTTTCTTTCTTTTTTTTTTTTCCTGAGACAGAGTCTCACTCTGTTGCCCAGGCTGGAGTGCAGTGGCGCGATCTTGGCTCACTGCAACCTCTGCCTCCTGGGTTCAAGCGATTCTCCTGCCTCAGCCTCCTGAGTAGCTGGGATTACAGGCGCATGCCACCAAAGGGGATTTCTTAAAGGTTATAGAGTTAGAGGCAAGTTCATAATGGGACTCAGGACTCCCAATTCTATGACCATTGTCCATGACTGTAGTTTTCCTCTATAGTCTTCAGTTTGCTTACACAGGAAAATGTAGAAATCTCTCACTGTATCTGGGTCCAAGCCACAATCCCTGGGGTTATCTCCTAACACAGCCACAAGGTACCCATCACCTCAGTCATTCTTCTACTTCTTTCCTGAGCAGGGCAATGAGCGGCAGATGTTCTTGGCCACTTGTGCCAGGCCAACCAAGGTTTCTGGAGTATCAACCAGATGTCAAAATAAAGGCTCAGCTTTACATGTCCTTTCCCACCAAAAAGGTCCTTTTGAAATGCTCATCAAAGAACAGCAACACTTAGCAGCTGAAATTCAGTCAGCTCTTCCTCCCAATGAGCTTTGTTAAAATTCTGCCATTGAAGAGAAACAGACAAAAAAGCCTTTGTTGGGTCTTGGGAAGCTGAGGAGGGAAGACAGAAGAGAGAAACCACAGAGGAAAAAAGGCAAAGTCTCTGTCACTGGAAGTGCTCACAACAAAGGCTGGACACACAAGTCACTTAGAAGTAATGTTAGAGGATTTAAATATTGGCAGGGGCTATGTGTGGTAGCTCATGCCTGTTATCCCAGGAGTTTGAGACCACCTGAGGCAACGTGGCAAGACCCCGTCTCTACAAAAATTAAAAATTAAAACAATTAGCCAGGCAGAGTGGCACATGCCTGTAGTCCTAGATACTCAGGAGGCTGAAGTGGGAGGATTGCTTGAGCCCAGGATTTAGAGGTTACAGTGAACTATGATCATGCCACTGCACTCCAGCTTCGGTGACAGAGTGAGACCCTGTCCCTTAAAAAAAAATTGGCACAAAGTTGGACAGATACAGTGAATTTTCAAAGTTTTGGTTTGTTTTTCAGCTGTGGAACTTTTCCTGGAAACAAAACTTATAGAGAGAGGCATGATGCAACAGAAGAGCTTTCCGCTTCTCGCATGGCTCCGTAAGTCCTGTTAGAGCCAACCATCCCTGCAATAACAATGTTAAACTCTAAATTCCCTCCCCACATCTTCCCCTCAGGAAATCAATGACCTGAAGGTATTTAGGTTCCTGAGGTGGTGGAGGGGGAGAGTATAGAAAGGGAGAGGTGAATCTTGGAAGAAAGAATGGCACTTGGTGAGTTTCTTGTTTTCAGTGACTTTTAGCTAGAAAGAAGGCTGATGTTGGTGCCCGTGATACTGTGAAATATATATTTGGTGATATGGTTTGGCTGTGTCCCCACCCAAAAATCTCATCTTGAATTGTACTCCCATAATTCCCACATGTTGTGTGAGGGACTCAGTGGGAGATAATTGAATCATGGGGGAGGTTTCCCCCATACGGTTCTTGTGGTAGTGAGTAAGTCTCATGAGATCTCATGGTTTTATAAGGGGAGACCACTTTCACTTAGCTTGCATTCTCTCTTCCCTGCTGCCATCTAAGACATGCCTTTCACCTTTCACCATGGTTATGAGGCCTCCCTAGCCACATGGAACTGTGAGTCCATTAAACCTCTTTTCCTTTTTCCTTTTTTTTTTTTTTCTTTTCTTTTTTTGAGATGGAGTCTCACTCTGTCGCCCAGGCTAGAGTGCAGTGGTGCGATCTCAGCTCACTGCAACCTTCGCCTCCAAGGTTTAAGCAATTATTCTGCCTCAGCCTACCAAGTAGCTGGGACTACAGGTACATGCCACCACACCCAGCCAATTTTTTGTATTTTTAATAGAGATGGGGTTTCACCATGCTGGCCAGGATGGTCTCAAACTCTTGACCTCAGGTGATCTGCCAGTCTTGGCCTCCCAAAGTGCTGGGATTACAGGAGTGAGCCATCACGCTTGGCCTTTTTCTTTATAAATCACCCAGTCTCATATATGTCTTTATCAGCAGCATGAGAACAGACTAATACATTTGGTCTTCCCATTTCCTGACATTCAGCTCCTAAAATCCTTGGAATTTAAAAAAGGTTATCTTGAGGCTGACTGCAGTGGCTAATGGGTGTAATCACAGCACTTTGGTAGGCCAAGGTGGGTAGATTACCTGAGATTGGAAGTCTAAGACCAGCCTGGCCAAAATGGTGGAACCCTAAAAATAAAATTAGCCGTGTGTAATCCCAGCTACTTGGAAGGAGACCAAGCTACTGGTATAATGGCAGCTACTGGTGGTGGAGACCCCTAGATAGCTTCAGAATGGGAGCTGGTATTTCAACCCCACCCCTCAAGTTCTAAGGAAGTAAGGGGGCTGAAGGTTAAGTTGAATACCAATGGTCATTGATGTAATCAATCATACCTATGAAATGAAGCCCCCACAAAACCCCCAAAAGATGGGTTTAGGGGTAGGGATTCCGGATAGGTGAACACATGGAGGCTCCTGGAAGGTGATGCCCAAGAGAAGGTATGGAAGCTCTGTGCTCCTTCCCACAAACCCTGCCCTATGCTTCTCTGCCATGTGACTGTTCATCTGTATCCTCTGTAATATTCTTTATAATGAATGGATAAAGGTGAGTAAAGTGCTTCCCTGAGTTCTATGAACCAAGCTAGCAAATTAATCAAATCTGAGTAGGGGGCCTTAGGAACTCCCAATGTATAGTGTGGCCAGAAGTTATGACTGGCATCTGAAGCGGAAGGCAGTTTTGTGGGACTGAGCCCTTAATCTGTGGACTCTGACTCTATCTCCAGGTAGACAGACCGTGTCAAAACTGAATTTAGGGGTAGATAGTGTCAGAGTTGAGTTATATTCGAGGACACCCAGCTGGTGTGCACTGGAGAATCTGCAGGAGAACTGGTTGCTTGGTATATGTGGAAACAAGCTCCAGCCATGTGGAGTCAGAAGGACTGAGTGAAGTGCTGTGTAAGAGAAAACAGTTTGAGGAAAATAGTTTAATTTTTCCTATACAACAGCAGTACCTATATAACATAAAGGGTGACTAAAGCCCAGATGGAGAATCTGTAGTCTTTTTGGCCTATAGAACCAGAGGACAGAGCTCAGGGCAAACACAGTCACTGCAAAGTTAGGAGAGAATCCTAGAAAGGAAACGTCAGAGAGAGGGAGCCCTAAATTTCAGTGTAAATTCTGTCCTAGGGTTTGGCTAACCCATGAACTATGCATGTGTAGGGAAGACGAGAAGCACCTCTGCTAAAGATAAAGAACTGAAGTGATATTTGAGCTTCTGCTCAAGAGAGAAAGAGTCTGCCGTTTGAGTAGAACCAAATTAATTGGCTGCTAAAGCAAAAACACCAACTCTCTTTGAAGGAATATAACAAAATCCAGGGTATTTTTTCCTGTAATTTATACAGGAAAACAGTTTATTGAACTCACAGTTCCATGTGGCTGGGGAGGCCTCACAGTCATGGCAGAAGGCAAGGAGGGGCAAGTCAGTCACATCTTACATGGATGGCAGCAGGCAACAAGAGAACTTGTGCAGGGCCCTGTTTTTAAAATAATCAGATCTTAAGAGACGCACTCACTCTCATGAGAATAGCATGGGAAAGAACTGTCCCCATGATTCGGTCATCTCCCACTGCATCCCTTCTACAACATGTGGGAATTATGGGAGCTACAAGATGAGATTTAGATGGGAAACACAGACCAAACCATATCACCAGATCCGACCACCCTATAGACCAAAGTGATAAACTCCGCACCTCTTGTTGCCTTTCTCTCATACTATATAAACAATCAACTCAAATTAGATTAATGGCTTACACATAAAACCTGAAACTGTAAAAATACTAGAAGAAAACATAGAGGAGAAGCTTCATGACATTGTTCTGGGCAATAATTTTTTGTAATGAGGAGGCACAGGCAAGAAAAGGAGAAGTAGACAAGTGAGACTGCATCAAACTAAAAAGCTTCTGCACAGCAAGTAAACAATCAACAGTGAAGAGAAAACTTATGAAATGAGAGCAAATATTTGCAAACCATATATTTGATAAAGGGTTAATATTCAAAATATATAAGGAACTCATGTAACTCAACAGCAAGATAACAAATAACCTGATTTAAAAATGGGCAAAGGACCTGAATAGACATTTTTTTTTTTTATCATTTTTTTTTAGAGAAAGGAAGAGGAAGAGATTTTAGAAAAGGAGAGAAAAGGAGAAAGAAAGAAACAGCAAAAGAAAGAAAAAATGAAAGAGAAAGAAAGAAGAAGAGATTTTAGAAAAAGAGAGAAAAGGAGAAAGAAAGAAACTGCAAAAGAAAGAAAAAAATGAAAGAGAAAGAAAGAGGAAGAGATTTTAGAAAAAGAGAGAAAAGGAGAAAGAAAGAAACAGCAAAAGAAAGAAAAAA
>CAUYQU010036951.1:0-30173 GCA_963574635.1 Cheracebus regulus
CCACAGAGCCAGACCTTCCTGGGTTTGCTGTGCTTGCTGTGAAACTCTCAGTCCTCAGCGCTTCCAATTGCTGTTTTCCTTGTGGGGGTGGGACCAGCTGAGCCCTTCCGTCCCGTATACTCCGCACCGGGAAGCGCCGCACTGGGGCACTGGCAAAACAGCCGCGCCGGCCAAAAGAGTCGCGCTGGTGACCCATGTGGCTCCTCTGCCGGGAATCTCCCCGTCTGTGGGCAACAAAAATTCGTTGGAAAGTGCGGCGTCCACTCGTTCTCTGCACTTTCACTGGGAGCTACATTCCTGAGCTGTTGCTAATCGGCCATCTTGGATCTCTTCCCCGGCTTTTTCTAAGAATAATATCTTACATAGTCATAGTTTTCTGATTATCAAAATCAGAAAATTGACATTGGTACAATATCACTAACTAAAACTACAGAACATAGTTTATGTTAGTTTTTACCTGTACTTTTTTGGAGGTGGATATGAAATGTTATCACATGTATTGATTCACTTGGCAACACTACCATAATCAGAATCTAGATCTGTTTCTTCACACAAAGAAACTTCCTTCTGCTAACTCGTTATACTCATATCTTCCCTTCCACCCTAAACACTGGCAACTGTTCCCATCACTATAGTTTTGTGATTTAGAGATTGTTAAATAAATGGAATCATGCAGGATATAGCTTTCTAAGATTGACCGTATTTCACTCAGCATAATTCCCTTGAGATCTGACCACAATTGTTTTGCATATCAATACTCCTTATTCAATAATTTTATTTATTTTATTTTATTTTTATTATTATTTTTTGAGATGAAGTTTTACTCTTATTGTCCAAGCTGGAGTGCAATGTGCAATCTTGGCTCACTGAAGCTTCCTCCTTCCAGGTTCAAGTGATTCTCCTGTCTCAGCCTCCTGAGTAGCTGGGATTACAGGCACCCACCACCATGCCCAGTTAATTTCTTCTATTTTTAGTAGAAATGGGGTTTTACCATGTTAGCCAGGCTGGTCTCGAACTCCTGACCTCAGGTGATCTGCCTGCCTTAGCCTCCCCAAGTGCTGGGATTACAGGTGTGAACCACCGTGCCTGGCCTCAAGATTTTTAAATTCTTCACCTGGGTAGGGCTGGAGAGAACCTGATGCTTTCACCAGAATAAAGAGTCCCAGTTGGTATATCAGTGTTAGGAAGAAAATGAAACAAACACTTGAGATTTCATGGACTTAAAAAGAAAAAACTTAACTTTTAAGTTCAGGGATACATTTGCAGGTTGTTACATAGGTAAACTTGTGTCATGGGGGAATGTTGTACAGATTATTTTGTCACCCAGATATTAAGCTTATTACCCATTAGTTATTTTTCCTGATCCTCTCCCTCCTTCCACCCTCCAACCACCAACAGGCCCCAGTGTGTGCCATTCCCCTCAACGCACCCGTGTGTTCTTATCATTTAGCTCTTACTTATAAGTAAAAACATGCGGTATTTAGTTTTCTGTTCCTGAATTTGTTTGCTAAGGATAATAGCATCCAGCTCCATCTATGTTCCTGAAAAGGAGATGATCTTGTTCTTTTTTATGGCTGAATAGTAGTCTATGGTGTACACATACCACATTTTCTTTTTTTCTATTGAGATGGAGTCTCACTGTTACCCAGGCTGGAGTGCAGTGGCGTGATATCGGCTTACTGCAACCTCCGCCTCCCAGGTTCAAGTGATTCTGCTGCCTCAGCCTCCCAAGTAGCTGAGATTACAGGTGTGTGCCACCATGCCTGACTAGTTTTTGTATTTTTAGTAGACGGTTTCACCATTTTGGCCAGCCTGGTCTCGAACTCCTGACCTCAAGTGATCCACCCACCTTGGCCTCCCAAAGTTCTGTGATTACAGGTTTGAGCTACTGTGTCTGGCCTTTATAATAGAATGATTTGTATCCCTTGGGGTATATACTCAGTTATGGTATTACTGGGTGGAATGGTATGTCTGCTTTTAGGTCTCTGAGGAATCACCACACCAGTTTTCACAATGGTTGAACTAATTTACTCTCACCAGCAATGTATAAGCATTCCTTTTTCTCCACAACCTCATCAGCATCTGTTGTTTTTTGACTTTTTATTAATAGCCCTTCTGACTGATGTGAGATGGCATCTCATTGTGGTTTTGATTAATATTTCTCTAATGATCAGTTATGTTGTTGAACTTTTGTTCATATGATTGTTGGTTACATATATGTCTTCTTTTGGAAAGAGTCTGTTCATATCCTTTGCCCACTTCTTAATGGGGTTGCTTGTTTTTTTTCTTGTAAATTTACAAAACAGACACATAGACCAGTGGAACAGAAGAGAGAACCCAGAAATAAGTCCACACACCTGTGACTATCTGATCTTGGACAAAGCTGACAAAAACAAGTGATGAGGAAAAGACTCCCTATTTAGTAGATGGTGCTGTTATACCTGGCTAGCCATAGGCAGAAGACTGAAGCTAGATCCCTTCCTTATACCATATACAAAAACACCACATGTTCAGTGGGAGCTGTACGATGAGAACATGGACACATTCGGAGAACAACATGCCTTGGGGCCTGTTGGCAGAAGAGGGAGAGAAGGCATCAGGAAAACTAGTTAATGAATGCTGGGCTTAACGCTCAGAAAACGAATATATAGACAATGGAATATTATTCAGCCTTAAAAGAAGAAAATTCTGCAATCTGTGACAACCTGGATAAAGCTTGAGGACATTATGATAAGTGAAATAGTCAAAGAAAGACAAAAAATATCCCATTTTTTGAGGACTCTAAAACAGTCAAATTCATAGAAGCAAAGAGTGGAATAGTGTTTACAAGAGTAAATGGGGAATTAATAACAGGCCTGAAGTTTCAGTTAAGCAAGAGAATAGTTCTAGAGACCTACTGTACAACATTGTGTCTAGGGTCAACAATACTATATTGTACACTTAAAATTTTAAGGGGGTAGATTCATGTTAAGTGTTCTTAACACACGTAAAGTGAAAAATTTTTAAGAAAATATCAAAGAATGAAATTGTAGCAATTAAATAGAAGCAAGCCTCAGAGAGATAGCACTTTTCTTTGTTTTTGAGACTGTCTGGCTCTTTCACCCAGGCTGGAGTGCAGGGGCACAATCTCGCCTCACTGCAACCTCTGCCTCCCAGGTTCAAGCACTTCTTAGCCTCCTGAGTAGCTGGGATTACAGGCATCGGCCACCACGCCCAGCTAATATTTGTATTTTTAGTAGAGATACGGTTTCACCATGTTGGCCAGGCTGGTCTCAAACTCCTGACCTCAGGTGACCCGCTTGCCTCAGCCTCCCAAAGTGCTGGCATGAGCCACCACACCCGGCTGAGATACCACTTTTCAATTTTAAATTCTTAGTTGCGTGACTTCATAACTTTTTTGTTTTTTATATTTTGAGACATGGGCTCACTCAGGTTGCCCAGGCTGGAGTACAGTGGTAACTTTATAAATTTAAGTTTGTACCCTACACACTTAGTAGAATGACTATAATAAAAATATTAACAACACCAAGGACTAGCTGGGATACAGTGCAAGTGAATTTCTTATACATCAATATAGGATTATATTATACAATAGTGTTATAGGATTTATGAAGAAATTATTTTAGGCAGATAGGAAAAGGGGTCTGTGGGAAGTTTTCGTTTTTAAAGCAGCTCTTAGAGCTAGGCCAGCAAACTTTGATATGCAAATACAAGCCATTAGAAACTGGGTCCACCCAAACATGGTGATTGCTTCAGCCTTCTTGCCCTTACCACACATGTGCCTGGCAACAAGGCCACCCCCACATAACCCTACCTGTGTAGAACATCATTGCGTCCTGTATTTGCATATTAAAAGGCTAGGGTGGGACAGTCAGTTTTTTCACTGGCTACGTGAGTGACATGCCTGATCAAACCAATCCCCTGAGCCCTATGCAAATCAGACACCACCTCCTCCAGCCTACTCAAAAAACTGACTAGTATTTGTGACACTTGGAGTTCCCTCTCTCAGCTTTGGAGAACCCCTCCCTGTCTCTTTACAGGGGAGCTTTTTCTTTCTTTCTTCTCTTTTCTTTCTTGCCTATTAAATTCTCTGCTCCTTAAAACCACTCCACATGTGTCCGTGTGTTTTTTTTCCAATTCCACTGGAGACAAGAGCCCTGGTGTTCCTCCATTCATTGGAGCGGTAGCAATAGTATCACTACTGTGAAAACAGCTTGACAGTCTATACACTAACCATACTCCCCAGCAATCCTACTCTGGGGTACTTACCCTAAAGAAATGAGAACTTATGTCTGCATAAAATCCTATATACAAATTTTCTCATAGCTCTATTTATAATAGGCAGAAACTAGATACAGTCCAAATGTTGTCAATGTTTGAATAGTCAAGCAAACTATGGTACATCTATACCATGGAATACTACTCAGCAATTAAAAAGAGCAAACTATATTTTTCTCTTTTTTTCCTCGCACTGTGAGAACATACGGTGTTTGGTTTTCTGTTCCTGTGTGAACTTGCTGAGTATAATGGCTTCCAGCTTCATCCATGATGATCTCCATCACATCATGCAAGGATACAATATTGTTTCTTTTTATGGCTGCATAGTATTTGTGGTGCATATGTACCACATTTTCTTTATTCAGTTTATCATTAATTGGCATTTGTGTTGATTTCATGTTTTTGCTATTGTAAATAGTGCTGTACATGTGTCTTTATAATAGAATGATTTATACTCCGTTGGATGTATATTCTGTAATGGTATTACTGGGTCAAATTACTGCTTTTAGGTTTTCGAGAAATCACCACACCAATTTCCACAATAATTCAACTGATTTACACTCTCGCCAACAATGTATAAGCATTTCTTTTTCTCCACAAGCTCACCAGCATCTGTTATTTTTTGGCTTTTTAATAAAAGCCATTCTGACTGGTGTGAAATGATATCTCATTGTGCTTTTGATTAGCATTTCTCTAATAATCAGTTATGTTGTTAAATTTTTGTTCATATGATTGTTGGCTGCATGCACGTCTTCTTTTGAGAATTGTCTGTTCATGTCCTTTGTCAACTTTTTAACAGGGTTGTTTGTTTTGTTCACGTAAATTTAAGTTCCTTGTAGAATCTGAATATTAAACTTTTGTCAGGTGCATAGATTGCAGAAATTTTCTCCCATTCTGTAGGTTGTCTGTTTACTCTGATGATAGTTTCTTTTTGCTGTGCAGAAGCTCCTTAGTTTAATTAGATCCCAAATGCCAAAATTGCTTTTGGCATTTTCGTCATGACATCTTTGCTCTTACCTATGTCCTGCATGGTATTGTCTAGGTTTTCTTCTAGTGTTTTTATAGTTTTTGTTTTTACATTTACATCTCTACTCTGTCTTGAGTTAATTTTTGTGTAAGGTGTAAGGAAGGGATTCAGTTCCAATTTTCTGCACACGGCTAGCCAGTTCTCCTATCACTGTTTATTAAATAGAGATTCCTTTCCCCGTTGCTTGTTTTTGTCAGGTTTGTTGAAGATCAGATGGTTGTATGTGTGCAATCTTATTTCTGAGTTCCCTATTTTGTTCCATTTGTCTATTTACCTTTTTTTGTATCAGTACAATGGTTTTTTGGTTAGTGTAGCCTTTTATATTATTTTGAAATTGTGTTGTGTGATGCCCCCAGCTTTTTTTTTTTTTTTTTTTTTTGCTTAGTACTGTCTTGGCTATATGGACTCTCTTGTGGTTTCATATAAATTTTAAAATAGATTTTTCTAGTTCTGTGATGAATGTCAATGATAGTTTAATGGGAATAGCATTCAATCTATAAATTACTTTGGGTAGTATGGCCATTTTCACTATATTGATTCTTCCTATCCATGAGCATGGAATGCTTTTCCATTTGTTTGTGTCCTCTCTGATTTCCTTGAAAAATGATTTGTAGTTCTCCTTGAAGAAGTCTTTCACCTCCCTTGTTAGCTATATTCTTAGGTATTTTACTCTGTTTGCAGTGATTGTGAATAGGAATTCATTTATGATTTGGCTCTCTGCTTGCCTGTTGCCACTGTATAGGAATGCTAGTGATTTCTGCACATTGATTTTTTATCCTGAGACTATGCTGAAGTTGCTTATGATGGAGTCTTTTAGATATGGGATTATGTCATCTGCAAACAGAGATAATTTGACTTCCTCTCTTCCTATTCAAATATCCTTTATTTCTTTCTCTTGCCTGATTGCCCTGGCCAGAACTTCCAATTCTATGTTGAATAGGAGTGGTGAGAGAGGTCATCCTTGTCTTGTACCAGTTTTCAAGGAAAATGCTTCCAGCTTTTTCCCACTCAGTATATTGGCTGTGGGTTTGTATATAGGGCTCTTATTACTTTGAGGTATGTTCTGTCGGTACACAGTTTATTGAGCATTTTTAACATGAAGGGATGTTAAATTTTATTGAAGGACTTTTCTGCATCTATTGAGATAATCATGTGGTTTTTGCCTTTATTTTTGTTTATATGATGAATTACATTTACTGATTTGCTTATATTGAACCAATCTTGCATCCTGGGGATGAAGCCTACTTGACCATGGTGGATAAGCTTTTTGATGTGCTGCTTGATTTGGTTTGCCAGAGTTTTATTGAGAATTTTTGCGTCAATGTTCATCAGGAATATTGGCCTGAAATTTTCTTTTTTTGTTGTATCTCTGCCAGGTTTTGGTGTCAGAATGATGCTGGCCTCATAAAATGAGTTAGGGAGGAGTCCTTCTTTTTTAATTGTTTGAAGTAGTTTCAGTAGAAATGGTACGAGTTCCATTTAAGGTTAATATTGTTATGTGTTAATTTTATCCTGTCATGATGATGTTGGCTAGTTATTTTGCAGACTTGTTTATGTAGCTGCTTCATAGTATCACTAGTTGGTGTACTTCAGTGTGTTTTTGTAGTGGCTGGGAAGATTTTCCTTTCCATGTTTAGTGCTTCCTTCAGGAGCTCTTGCAAGGCAGGCCTGGTGGTGATGAATTCCCTCAGCATTTGCTTGTCTGAAAAGGATCTTATTTCTCCTTTGCTTATAAAGCTTAGTTTGGCTGGCTATGAAATTCTGGGTTGAATATTCTTTTAAGAATGCTGAATATTGGCCCCCAGTCTCTTCTGGCTTGTAGAGTTTCTACTGAGAGGCCCACTTTTAGTCTTATGAGCTTCCCTTTGTGGGTGGCCTGGTGTCTCTTTCTGGCTACCCTTAATATTTTTTCTTTCATTTCAACTTTGGAGAATCTGATGATTATGTGTATCAGGGGTGTAACGTTTCATGGAATATCTTACTGGGGTTCTCTGGATTTCCTGAATTTGAATGTTAGCCTGTCTTGCTAGGTTGAGAAAGTTCTCCTAGATGATATTCTTTTTTTTGATGCAAAGTCTCACTCTGTTTCCCAGGTTGGAGTCCAGTGGTGCCATCTTGGTTCACTATAACCTCCACCTCCAGGATTCAAATGATTCTCCTGCCTCAGCCTCTTGAGTAGCTGGAATTGCAAGCTCATGCCACCTCACCCAGCTAATTTTTGTATTTACAATAGAGACAGGGTTTCACCATGTTGGCCAGGCTGGTCTTGAACTCTTTTCCTCAGGTGATCCACCTGCCTCGGCCTCCTAAAGTACTGGAATTACAGGTATAAGCCACTGCGCCTGGCCTCCTGGATGATATCCTGAAGTATGTTTTCCAAGTTGGTTCTGTTTTCTCCTTCTCTTTCAGGTACCCCAATCAGTAGTAGGTTCAGACTTTTCACATAATCCCATATTTCTAAGAGGTTTAGTTCATTCCTTTCCATTCTTTTTTCTCTATCTTGTCTGCCTGCCAGATTTCATAAAGATAGTCTTCAGTCTCAGATGCTTTCCTCTGTTTGGTCTATTTGGCTATTGATACTTGCATGACTGCACTGTGAAGTTCTCGTGTTGTGTTTTTTAGCTTCATCCAGTCAGTTATGTTCTTCTTTAAACTGGCTATTATTTTAGTTATCCGCTCCTGTAATGTTTTATCATGATTCTTAGTTTCTTTGGGTTGGGTTAGAACATGCTTCTTTAGCTCAGCAAAGTTAGTTATTATCCACTTTCTGAAGCCTACTTCTGTCAATTCAGCCATGTCTGCCTCAGCTTAGTTCTGTGCCCTTGCAGGAGAGGTGTTGTGATCATTCGGAGGAGAAGAAGCAGTCTGGTTTTTTGAGTTTTTGACATTTTTGTATTGATTTTTCCTCATCTTTGTGGGTTTATCAACCTTCAATCTTTTAGGTTGCTGATCTTTGAATGGGTTTTTTGTGGGTTATTTTTTGTTGATGTTGTTTTTGTTGTTGGTTTCTATTTTGTTTTTCTTTTAACAGTCAGGACCCTCTTCTGTAGGGCTACTGTGGTTTGCTGGGGGTCCACTCCAGACCCCAGTGGCCTCAGTCCCTCCAACACCTGAAGGTATCACCAGTGAAGGCTGCAAAACAGCAAAGATGACATCCTGCTCCTTCCTCTGGTAGCTCTGTCCCAGAAGGGAATGAGCTGATGGGGGCCCAAATGTTCCTGTAGGAGGTGTCTGGAGACCCCTGTTGGGAGGTCTTATTCTGTCAGGAGGAACAAGATCAGGGACCAGCTTAAAGAAGCAGTCTGGCTGCCTCTTGGAAGAGCAGGTGCACTTTGCTGTGGGGAACCCCTCTCATACATATTGACCATACTCTCCAGAGCCAGCAGGCAAGAAAGGCTAAGTCCATCAATCCACAGAGGCTATGGCCACTCCTCCCAACATGGGCCCCATCTCAGGGAGATCAGAGTTTTGTCGGTAAAATCCTGGCTGGAGTTGCTGAAATTCATGCAAGGAGGCCCCTCCCAATGAGGGGGGATGGATTGGGATCCGATGTAAAGAAGTAGTCTGGCCATGACCTGCCACAGCAACTGTGGTGCAGTGTGGGGAATTCTTCCTGGTTTGAACTGCCCAAACTCTCTGAAGCCAGTAGGCCAGAACCCCCAACTTGAACCACAGAGATGGCAGCTGCCCCTCTACATTGGAACTTAGTGGTTTCAGGGAGTCTCAACCTGCTTGCTGTTTGCTGGCTGGAATTCCAAGCCAGTGGCTCTTAACTTGTGAGGTGCCATGGGATTGAGGGTCACAGAATGATGCCCCTTGGCTCCCTGGCTTCAGCCCCCTTCCTAGAGGAATGCACAGACTGATCTCTTGCCTCACCAGAATTCCTGGGGCCAGAGTATGCAAAAGGATTTCTGTGCATGCTGGAGAAGCTGCCAAGAATCTGCACAGCTCTGGGCTTCGGACCCAAGGCCCTGGTTGGGTGGGCTCACAAGGAGATCTTCTGATCTGAGGGTTGCAAAGATCTGTGGGAAAAGTATGATTTCCTGGGCAGAGTCACACAATCACTCACTGCCTGCCTTTGCTGGAGATGAGGACTTCCCTGGCTCCCTGCCATTCCTGGGTGGGCTGCTGCTCCACTCTGCTTTTCCTTCTCTCTGTGGGTCACACTGACTGCTTAATCAGTGCCAGTGCAAGAACCTGGATAGCTAAGTTGAAGGGGCAGAATTCACTCTCTGTTGTCATTCTTTGTGAGACCTGCAAACCGCAGCTTCTTCTAAATGGCCATCTCGGCCTGTCCCCGACTCCTAGATCCCTATATATTCTTCTAGGAGTTTTACAGTTTCAGGTATTATGTTTAAGTCTTTAATCTACTTTGATTTTTCTGTGTGGTGTAAAATAAGGGTCCAATTTCATTCTCATATTTAGAGGTGTCTTGACCAACATGCTCTGTTAAGGTTCTGACAGAGGGAAATTCCCAGTTCAAGTGGGTCCAGGTCATTGTCAAAGGATAGAGCTTAAATCACTCAGGATTTCTCACCAAGTGTTCTAGAAACCTTTCGGTGAGATGTTTAGAGTGTTTTACAGGAAGAATTTCAGTAGGCCAATACATTTTAAAAGAGTTACATACTCTGAACTCCTCCATCTTCCTTGAATATATTTTGAGACAGAATTTTGCTCTTGTTGCCCAAGCTGAAGTGCAATGGCACGATCTCAGCTCACTGCAACCTCTGCCTCTCAGGTTCAAGCAATTCTCCTGTCTTAGCCTCCCAAGTAGCTGGGATTACAGGCATATGCCACCATGCCTGGCTAATTTTGTATTTTTAGTAGAGATGGGGTTTCTCTACATTGGTCAGGCTGGTCTCAAACTCCTGACCTCAGGTGATCTGCCCGCCTCAGCCTCCCAAAATGCTGGGATTACAGGCATGAGCCACCACGCCCAGCCCCTTGAATAATATTATGCTCATTAGTAGCATATTAATGGACTAAAAAAGTCCTGTCATAAAGTCACCTGCTTAACATTATTTAACACAGCATTTCCCAAATTCACATGATTATGAAATCATACTTCCTAACTAATATATACTTTACAATTAATAAATTTGTTTTTTACTAAGGTCTGTTGTCTCATGGAGTAGTTATTTTCTTCAGAACAGAGTCCAGGTAACACTGAGCTACATCATAACATTGTGGCATCCTGGAAAGAAAGCTGGATTTGGGGTCAGAAGTCCTGGGCCCACAGTGGCTGTTGGTTAAAGCCAGGAAGATCAGAGTACATTTAAGCCAAATATCAGAGTAAGGTAATACCCCAGCAGCTAAGTAGGCTCCGAGAGTTTCAAGGAAGCAAGAGGCATGCGATAGACACTGTTACCATGGTCAGGTCAAGCCCCAGGTCAGGGACCAGTGATTGGACATATAAGAAAGAAAACTGACACCCGGGAAAAGCAATTAGAAAGTAATAATGTGGTGCTGATAACCGAGGCAAGGCTTTGGCAGAGCTAGAGATTTCACCTTCACTTTCTCCTTGGGCAGAAAACCAAGTCCAGGGTCATAAGTGAAGCTTCAGGCCTGGCAAGGACTGGAGCTGACTGGGGAATTGTAGGATTGTAAGCCCAGCTGATCTGTCGAGTCAACGGAATCTGAAGGTCCACATACGAGTCTGGCTGAAGGACACATGGGCAGGTTCCAGAGGGCATGTGTCTGTCTCAGGGATCTAGGATTTGTAGGTTGCAAGAACCATTTCCAAGGTCTCACAGTATAACATTCAGAGGTGGCTCCAGGCAGGGATAGGGTTGGACACCAGCCAAAGCCCAGAGGGCAGGATGTTAGTATCAAAAAAGCTAATAGCATATGTTGGGCAACTAGTCCCTGAAATCTGGGAGTAGGAGGTAGAAGCCCTATTCGTGACAGTCTGAAGGTAGGAGGTTAAAGACGGAGATTCCAGGCTCTTAGTGCTCTCCAAACAGTTCTTCCTCTCTATCTAAAATCACATCTATACCCAGAGTTGGAGCACAATTGAGCTTACAAATAAGGGTGAGAGTTGAGTCAAGCAAGACAGTATAATCAAAGCCTAGAAAAACATGGCTTGAAAATGAGAAAAACAGGTGAGTGAGCCCCTGACTTAAATGAGAAAACAAATGGGTGGAAATGATGTCACATCTGGATGCAGAAAAATTGGCATTGTCCTAGAACAAGGGTCTTGGTGGATTCTGAATCTAAGTCTCTCTCATAAGGTGTGGAACTAGATCCCAGTATGATCAAATGGTTCCCTCCAACAAACTGGTCATTAAGTCATCTTTGAGAAGTTTGGGTCAGTTTCACTTTAGAAAAGCATATGATCTATTTAGTAGCTCCAGACATCTGTGACTCAAGAACCAGAGTATTATGTAAATGGAAGGTACATTAGAGGTCATTTAATCACATTTCTCACTCCAGAGCTCTCCAGGGCATACTTCACTGCAATTGAAATTTATGAGCCCTGGAACTTAAAAACATCACCCATGCAGCCCTTGAGCTCTGAAACCAGTCAAGTGCAACAAATCAAGTACAAAGTTTAGAATTTTTAACTGCGAAGCAAATGTGGGCAGTGACAATAACCATAATACATCATTCAGTGGCAATGATTATCTACACAATTCTAATTCAGCAGCCAATTGGGAACTCTAAATTTCATTTTGAGTTTTACAGATGTAGCTCAAAGTCTCAGCTACATGGTTAAACAGCTCTTGTGCCATGAACCGAACATTTCCAAGTAAGCTTCCACAGGTGTGCTGCAGATACAGTAGACCTAATAAAAACAACCACCACAATAAAAATGATTATCTACATTACCGCCCTTCCATCTTATAATTGTTTTGCCTTTGTTTCATTGTACGAAGTAAAACAAATCTGTAAAATAAGTAAGCAAATAAATAAGGTCTGGTTTAATTTCTGTGTTGAAAACATTTTCTGGGAAAACAAAGGTTTGCAAAATAAATAAATGTGCATGCCATGGATTTTCCCAGCTGACATGTAAGCTCTTAATCAAGAAAAAATCTTCGGGGGAGGAAACAGTCTTAATTATCAAAAAGTAAGCTAGTCTTGGGAGAATGTGTTCTCATAGAAGACAATGTCAAAGTTGAAAAGTGCCTTGGTAAATTCTGGTGCTTGGGGAGTGCATCATAGTTGTGTATCTTTATCACGGCAGAATTTCCCTCTCCCTCTAGCTCTATTCAAACCATCTCCCCACAATTGCAATCAGTATTGTTTTCCAAGTTCTCAACTATGCTTAATTCTACATTTTCCACCTTCCTTATTTTTTATGCCCCTACCCACTCAAATTTATTGGTCTAGTCACATGGTACATTTTGCAGTTCGCCAAATGGACCCCAAATTTCCTTCCCAGATCCTTGCTGGAACCGCTGCTTCTGCCTTGAATGCCCTTCCTCCATGTTTGACTGCTTGCTATCTCCTTTTTTATTGGCTAATTCATTCTTATTCTGCAGGACAGTTGCACCTTCACCTCCTCCCGGATACTTTCCTGCCACCTCTTAGTCTCCATTGGTCATCTAGATGATCCCATCTCATTTTTACTTTGTCTACTGTATGCTAGGAGCTGTGCCCAGTAAATATGGGATTAATGAAAGGAAGTTAAAGGAGGGAAGGACATTAAGAAGGAAAGGTGAGAGGTAGGTAAACTAGATGTCATGTGGAGCACAAGAACATACAATGTTAAATCCAGTAAGAAGATAATGTGGATGCTGTTAACCAGGTGTTTCCAATTCAACAGGAGTCGCTGAAGAAAACCCAGTTGAGACCCTTAAAGTTACAAATTACAGGGCAATATATACAACAACAGTGAAGAATAAACTGCATAAATATAAAGTGGGGAAGCAATTAAAACGGAGTAGAATTAGTCACTTTCTGTCTGTCCTGGGAACAGGGTGTCTTGCATTCTTTCCCAGGCACCATCCCTTGTTTGAGGAAAAGTAAAATTTAAGTTTCCCTTCTCTTTTCCCTTTCTGTCTGAAATATCCTCATCAGGAAATGGTACAGTGTCTTGGATATGCTTCAAAATAAATTGAGTTTGAGTGAGGGGTGAATGGAACAAATTTTAAAATATTTATAAGCTTTTTCCCTTAGGAAATCTACAAGCCTGGCTATGAGTTGATCATTGTTGAATCTGAGTTATAGGTACACTGTGGTTTATCAAACTTCTCTACTTCTGTGTGTGTTTGAAATTACTCATTATAAAAAATAGAAAATGAATTCTTACAAGGACCATGAGTTCTGCTCCAATGGAGGCCAAGGAATAGTAATTGAGTGTTTATACATGGCTTCAACAAAATGTAATGTACACATGTAATGTATCAGATACTTAACAAGGCATAAGGTATTTACGATGATAAATGCAATTCTTCCAATGTTCCTGCTTCCTTCACCTAAAACTTGGCTATCCTGGACCCTGACTCAGGTCAGGGATGATTTATTTTGGGGGCAGTGGTGAAGGTCATCAATGGCTCTGAGCTGAGAAGTGGGAATAGCTTTCTTCTCTCATTGGATGTCCCTAGGACCTCTTACATATTAAATATCTACCAAATATGAAGACACTTACTCCTGGTGTGCTCTATCTCCTTTCTCGTTTTCAGGGATGTAATATTAGGATAATCAGAGCACATATCTCATAGGACTGTTGGAAGATTAAATGAGCTAGTACACAAAATTACTTAGAATTTAGGCCAGCATAAGCTTTACAATCAGTGACGGTGTCAGCACTAGCATTAGTAATAGAATTGGGGTTGGTATGGGTATTGGAGTGCTATAATGGCATTTTGAGAAAGGAGAGATTGATGCGCCTTGGTAAACAGAAGGATTCATGGAAGAAGTGAGCCACACTTTGCTGAATAGGTAGCTTATTTTTAGACATAGGGAGAAGACAGGACTTTCTGCGTAGAAGAGGAGGGGAAGACACCACAGAGTTAGGAATGGGCACAGAGTGCAGGGGACAGTGAAGAGGAAGGTGTGGAGGTGAGGGAGGGATGTAGGATGGAGAGTGAGGCAGCATTGGGCTGGGGAGGCCTAGAGCGGAGCAGTGAAGTCTAGACTTGAAGCAGGAGGCAGGATGGAACCAGGGAGTGATCCGATGATGGAGGGGTGAGATGAAAGCATACTGCAGGAGGATTAGGCTGGCATGAGACATAGGATGTCTTGGTCTTAGGCAGGTTCAGACGAAAAGTTGACAAGAAGTCCCTAAGGAACTGTCCTATTCTGATGTTTGGCCCTGCTTTGGACTCCAGGTTGCAGTTTTGGTGGCCTCCTTGGGAAGGCTGGAGTTTTCCAGTGGACCTAGCAGTCTGTCTTTGGGTCTCGTCTTAGCCTCAGCTTTGCTTCTAGGCTATGCTCTCACCTAACATTTAGGGGTAATGTAAGCCAAACGATTCTGCAGGCTGGGATTTTCAAAAGCCCCTCCCAGAACACGCCTCTACTGGCTTTCCTCCCCTGCAGAGAGGAGAAAACATGTTGCTCAATTTGGTCAGAGGCCTTTGCAGTCACATGTCTATGGCTGACCTTGGCTTCTCTTTGGCTCACCTTGTGTGCCCCTCTCCACCGAGGCATCCCTCTTCCCCACCTGTTCATACATTGCACTTATTTAAACTTTCTCTACCCGCCTCTGGTTCCCCTGTGGAGTCTCTGAGGAGAAGTTTTACTGCCAGGCCCAGCAGCAAGGTTTGGAAAGACAACATGTACTGCCAAGCCCAGGATGGCAAGTTAATGAGAGGCTGAGTCTCCCTGCTCCTGGGCTTTTGCACTGGCAGTGTTTTATAGTGCCAAGGAAGGCTCCTGGTGGGCATGTGTGCCCCACCCCAAGGTAGTGCCTAAGTGGCTGTTCTTGCTCAGCTATAGCCTGCTTGCTCCACGCTCTGCACCAGCTGCAAGCTCCACAGCTCCATGTGTGCAGTGGGTGACCTGGGATTCTTACTCTCTAAATCCTTCCCAGCTCCAGCCTTTCAGAATTCCCTAGGAGCTTCTTAGTCTCAATGTGTTGGCCTGGTTAGAGTTAATCTTGACTCTAACCAGGACTGTGGCTGCCCAGAGAGAGACATAAAAGCAAAGGCCATGGAGGAGTCACTTCTGCAAACAACAGTCAGTCTCTCTCACTCTCTCTCTCTCTCACACGCACACACACACACCCCACTGTGCTTCCTGTGACTCTGACTCCGACTTCTCTCTCTTGAGAGAGGAGGAATTTGATTTACTTTTTGCCCAAGAAGCTTCAGGGTGCGTGTTACCTGTATCCTTCTCACCCTCCTGCACCTTGTTAAGGTCCTCAGCTGAGACAAAACAAAGGGAAAATCTACATGGTTAACACACTCTTGTCATCTCGAAGTCACAGCATATCCTGGTCCTTGTGCTTTGCCAACTTCCTTGAATTGCCAGACCTTCTTCTCTGCTTTTGTCTCTCCCACATGCAGTGGAAACTCAGGGTGCTCAAGGCCCTGCCATGGCTCATGGTGCTGTCCCAGAGATTGCAGGTCAAACCTTCAGCTTAAAGGAAGATTTCGGTTTGGTTAGGGGAGACAGGTAACCAATCCCACAGAGAGTTTATGTGATAAGTTCCTAGTGAGAGGAGAGACTGTCAATGCCTCATACATTTTCAGGAAGCTGAGGAGCTGATAGGTTTGAAGGCTTCTAGGGGGCATGCCTGCTGCGGTAGAGATGCAAAGGCTTGGAGGGATTCTGGTTATAGGAGTGGACACTGGGAGATGTCCCAAAGGAATCTGAGCCAGTACACTGTGAGACAGAGCAGATCCATGACAGGCCTGAACTTTCCTGTTGGAGGAAGCGTCTCAGGGGCGGTTGGAGATGACTCTGAACAGAGAAGCAGGGCATCAGTGAAGGACACTGGGGATAAGGTGAGCAGTGTCTGGAAAGGTGGGTCCAGGGTGCGTTTGTAGCTGCTGTGGCCCTTATTAGAAGCTCACTGAAGTGTCATAACCAGGTTATGAGGTTATGCTAAAACAGGTGTAATGAAATGAGCTTTGATAAAAAAATCAGTTTGTTTTCTTCAGGCAATACCTTTCTTGAGAGTTGAAGTTTGCCTTCCTTTATTACCATTCTACTCTCTACAGTTGCTTAAAGTGACGTTTCATGGACACCAAGGTTCCCTGTGGGCAGAACAAGCTGCTAGCATTTCAGATGTGTGTGTGTGTGTGTGTGTGTGTGTGTGTGTGTGTGTGTAAGAGAGAAGGAGAGAGAGAGAGAAGACATCCAGGAGGCAGAAAAGAAAGGATAGTGTAGTGTCTTACTATTGGTGCTCATTGAAAGTCAGTGTTTAATCAATGCTGCTAGACTAAATGGAAGGAGAGAGCAGAGTTTAAAGAGCTGTTCCAGAGCCACCATGCACTCCCTATCTTGTTGTGTGGCCTCTTTCACCAACCAAATCCATCCCATCTAGTCACCTCTGTAACAACAGAATGCTGGGAAAATGAGGGCGAGCAGCTTGGTAATTAATTTATTTGGGGTGGTTTTGCTCCTTCTTGCTCTTAAGTTCTGTAGCCTTTCCTAGTCTTTGGATTCATTAACTTTGCTCTACACCAAGGCTATTGACAGTACCCATCATCCTGGGTCAGCTACCTTGCAAAAGCAGGGATCCTTCTGAGTAGGAGTTGTTTAGTGTTAAGCTGTCACCACAACTAAAAAGGTCACACAATGATCTCCTGAGTTTGGGCCTGCACTACCATGGTCAGTGATGAGCAGAAGGTGGTATATGCCACCTGTTCCAAGGAGTTGAGCTTTTACTCCTGTTAAATCAGCAACCAATTAATTGAACAAGTACTCATTGAATGTCTCTTATGCCAATAAGTATTTGGAGAAAGCCTCCCTTCCTTTGATATCCCAGAAATTCTAACTCTGACTTGAGCTTGGACTTGCCCTTGTCCCAGAAACACTTGGTTTTGCTTAACTTTTTTGTTTCTTCCTCTGAAAACCAAAGAAATATCTCTGACCTCTAGTGCTCATGGGGCAAGTAGAGAACTTGGGATAATTAAAAATCAATACAAGAAACTCTTTTCTTGATTAAGTTCTCTACTATTTTTTGGACTACATGGATATTTTCCCCCTTATTTTAAATGTATAGCTCATGCCTAGAGAAAAGAATAGAGAGTAATACAGCAATTGCCTGGGTACCCATTATTTAGTTCAATCAAATATCAATAGTTAGCCATAGTTGATTCAGAATTTTGTTTTTAAAAAATGGTGCTTTGTATTTTAATCCCAATGCTATTACGTGAGCTGGGGATAAGTTGGTTATCTCTTTCTCCTTGATATTTAACATGCAGCGAAGGGTAGGGCTTTAGTGAGGGAAAGTGGCAAAAGTTCCAGATTCTGCTACAGAAGAATTGTGAAATATGCTTGATAGAAATTCCAAAACATTTAAAAGCTGGAGATTATAAGTTGTACTAGTCAAACAGAATGAAAGTAGATCTTAATTTTGTCAGTTAAAAAAATGTTTTAAAGGTTTTGAAAACCAACCCACAACATAGTAATTTATCCATGATTATAATTATTGTTGTTGCCCTCTTTAAATCAACCTTTTCCAAATGATCATCAGGCACTTAGGATTTAAGAATATGACTTATTCCTTTTGTTTTAGTCCTTAGAAACCCCAAAGTTCAATGTTACTTTTTCTAGTTTGGCTTGGTTTAACAATTGCCTAGGTTGTTCTTTGAAAAGAGAGTGATGTGTGAATAGGTAACTCAACTTCATTAATGAGTTGCTACTTGAGGACTCTGAACTTAAAAGTTGAATTGTTTCACTTGGATCACAAAGTTTATTTGCAGAGTATTCATTTATGTATATTGAATTAACTAATCTAATAATGATTTATAGAATTTAGAATATGGAAAGCATGTGAATCATAGTGGAAATAGTTAGAAAACTTAAAGATGACTAGCACATTTTAAGATTTTTCATTTCCATTATAGATACAATTAACAATCATTGTCTCCAAGGACAAAGATCATGTAATGTGCTTAAATCAATGCAAGACCAATAGTCAGTTAAGTTCAATTTGATTGACAAAGTGCCCAATGCACTTACTGGGAACTGTGAGATGTTTAAAAAGGACTAGTACGTAGCTAATTCATTGTTATCAAGTTGTGTAGTCAGGCAGAAGGTGTGTACAACTAAAAAGATTAAAAGGTAGCAAGAAGAGAGTGCTATAACAGGCACATAAAGGAGATGTCTTGTGATCAGTCAGATGGGAACAGTTTGCCTGTTCAGCAAAGATTTATGTGGCAACTACGGAACAGTACATTCTAAACTCTAGGAATGCAGGAAAGCCTAGGATCTGATGGTATTTTATTTGGTCTCAAAGAATGGCTAGGATTTCAATAGTAAGAGAAATTGGGTGTGAAGGGTATAGACAAGATATTGAAAGAAACAAGAAAGGAGGAAAGTGGTCCAGAATGAGCAAATAGTGAAAAGATATGGTGTTTTAAAAAGATACCTGCACTCATGTATTTATCATAGCACTATTCAGAATAGCAAAGACATGGAATCAACCCAGATGCTCATCAATGGTAGATTAAAGAAAACGTGGTGGATTGGGGAAAGAAAATTCCAACACCATGGAGTACTACACAGCAATAAAAAAGAATGAAATCATGTCCTTTGCAGAAACATGGATGCCGCTGAGGGCCATTATCTTAAGTGAATTAACTCAGAAAATCAAGTGCCACCTCTTCTCACTCATAAGTGGAACCTAAACATTGGGTATATGTAGACACAAAGATGGGAACAAGAGACACTGAGGACTACTAGGGTAGGGAAGGAGGGAGCGGGGTGAGGTCTGAAAAACTACCCATGGAGTATTATGTCCATTGTTTGGTGATAAGATCAATGAAAGCCTAAACCTTAGCATTATGGCAATCTATCCATAACAAACCTGCACAGGCCCCCGTGAATCTGAAAAATAATATTTTACATTTCCATGATTTGTCTACAGTTCCAGTCTCCAGTGCCTCACAGTCCATTTGTTTCTCCCAACACTATGACCTAGCCTTTGTTCACATCACTGACTCAAAGGGCTTTTGGTGCAGTCATTAGTGATTTCTCCATTGCTGAATCCAATGGATACTCTTTAGCTCTCACCTTATTTGACCTCTTGGCAACATTGACACTGTGGTCCACTCTTGCCTTCTCATACAGTCTCATCCCTTGGCTTCTGCCTTCATTTTCTCTGATCTCTATTTTCAGTTCCCTTTTCTCTTTAAATCCATTCTTGCCCTGAGTCTTCATGCATATATTTTCCTGTCTTAGTAGCCCAATCCTTGTCACACTATACCTGAATAATTTTTTTTTAACCCTCAAGTCTCAGCTCAATGATTATTTCCCTCAGGATGCCTTTCCTATCTCCTACTCCCCAGATCTTGCTCCTAACCAGTTAGGAGGCTTTCATTGAGCACCCATAATACCTATCTATCTTCTCAGATTAGTACTTGCCATACTTTATTTTCATTGCTTATAACATCTAAATCTAAATACAGATATTAGATTTGAGTTTTAGAAAGATGACTCTGAGAGGAGTATGAAGGATGAATTAGAGGGCCATGAAAACTAGAATACAGTAAATGATAGGAGGAAATTTTATTTATTTGACCATAATGAGAGGGTTAGAGATGCAGACAGAGAAGAGGGCAGAAAGAAATCCCATTTAAAAGGGGCTGTTATAAGGTCTGAAGACCCATCAGATGGAAGAGAAGTTTTGGTGGTTACAAGAGAGGGAGCAATTAGTACCCAGTGTTCTGTTGTGAACGTGTGGATATATCTTTGTGCTGCTAACTAAATTAGGAAAAATATAGGTTCTGAAGTCAGATGGGCCTGAAGATGAATATCATTTTTGTTGAATTAACCATTGATTCTTAGCTAAGTTATGTGACCAGGCTGAAGTTCGACATTGTTCTTCTATAAAATAGGATTGATAAAATCAACCTTGCAGGGTTGTGAGGGTTGAAATGAGGTCAAGTAAGAAACATGCCTTGCACAGGGCCTGATACACACATAGTAGGCCCTCAGTGAATTAAGATGATGATGGTTTGAGGTCTAAAGGTGCTGAATGCCAGATCCCTACAGAACATCCCTGTGGACAAACTAGCTACCAAGTAGACAAAAGGCATCTTAGACTGTGTCTCTTACAGCACGTATCAAGAGCTAGACTTTCAACATTGAAGCCTTTAAGACGTTATCTTAATTTGCTGTCTTTCTCCTTAGAACCTGGGACTACTGTTTTGTTAGAACTCTAGGGCTTCCATGGATTCATTGACAAGTGAGATGCTACTTAGATTCAAACAAGTGGAGACTGACAAAAGGTCAGGAGCAGTAGTGAAGGGCTACTATTTTAAGAGTGATGATTTAGTACATAGAAGGCATGTTTCTACCTGTAGACAGGACTCAAGGTGACATATTAGCCTTTTCAGCAGCTGTTTTCTCCCTGTCTGGAACTTAACAGAGCAGCAAGACCTTGGAACACATTTAATCTCACCCCAAAAAGTTTCAAGAAAGACTCCCTATAGTTCTGGTGGATAAAGGAAAAGCAGGTAGAATTGCTTCCTGTCAATGAATCAAATTGTCACTATTCTCCTGATGCATAGAAAGTTTCCAAGCTCAGAGTGAGCCCTATTGGTTGAAGAAATCACTAACTTCAAAAGCAGTCCGTCATGGTCTTTAAGCAACGTGATATTTGTTGAACTGAATTTGGATAACTATAAGGGCTCTATTTTCAGTTCACACTCAGGGGTAGGTCCTTGATTTTAAACAAAGAGAGTTGAAACTCTCCTGGAATCTGTAGACTGCCTGTTCAATCAGATAACATGTTCTGAGATGGAATCAAAATGGATGTTTCCAAGGGAATTTCAAAGTTATACCATAAATAGGTGAGGAGACTGCAGCTGGTCTAAACTTTGACTCCTGGCTCTAATGTGGCCTTTTGGATAAACACCAGCTATTTCTCTGATTTATTTCTGAACTACAAAGAGGGTCTTCACCACCTGAATTCTAAAAAGGAGAAAGTGAAAATGAGGTATACTCTTTATGGCACTGAGGAGCTGGATTTCAACATATAATGAATTGAACCATCTTCTTTTTTTGAATATCAACCACATACACTATAAAGTCAAATCAATACTAATCAACAATACTTAATTATGACTAGATTCAAATAGGGACCCAGATGACCATTATTAGACATTTATAACAAACTGTCATTTCATACATGTCATCACATTTAATTACATTAATTTTCACAACAAATCAGTGAATGGGGTATTGCTGGTCTCATTCTAGAAATGAAGAAACTGAGTTTCAAGGTCACTTAGCTAATATCATAGTCAAATTGTAACCACCAGAATTTTTTTTTGAAAAAGAATGCTCTTTTTATATAGCAAAACTCAGGTAGTCATGAATCAATGCAGAAAAATTTACAAATAAGGTATTTTACAACTTATAAATTAAGGGTAATGAGATAGACTATAAACTACTTGAGGCCATAAACTATGTCTTACTTTGCTTTGTAGCCTGATATCTCAAATGAAGAGAGATGTAATGTTTGTGGAACAACATGTATGAAAAATAATTATTTTTTGGGCCTTGAATAAATGTGTACACTTGCAGAAAATAATAGAATTCCAGAACTCGAAGAGATCTTAGAAGCATCTACGTGAGTGGTTACCAAACTTTAGCATGTAGCATCAAAATCCTCTAAAGAGTTTGCTAAACCCTTTCAGAAAATTGCTAGGCTCCAGCCTGAGTTCACAACCTTGGCTCCACCAATTATTATTGATGGGCAAAGTTGAATAAAACACTTGCCCATGTCTCATTTTTCTTATAAATAAAATGGAGATGCTAATAATGTCACCATTTTACAGACTCTTTGTAAGGATTCGATGACCTGAGAAACTCAATTCAATCAGCCAGAGAGTTTCTGGTTCAGAAAATCTGAAATGGGCTTGGGAATCTGCATTTTCAGTAAGTTTCCACGTGAAGCTGATGTTGCTGGTCCAGGGACCACATTTTAAAAAATCACTAACCTGCAACAACTATAACTAACATTTACTAAGGGCTTATTAAGTGCCAGGCACTATGTGAAAGTACATTACTGCATTAAGTCATTCAACCATTATAATAAGTCTGTAAAATGGTGATATCATTTGCATCTCCATTTAATTTATAAGAAGAATGAGACATAGAGAAGTGTTTTATCCAACTTTGTCCATCTCATAATTGGTGGAACCAACTAATAAGTGGTGTGAACTCAGGAATTCTGATCTAGATCCAGCACTTTTACATTATGCTATAGCATTTCGAGGAGCGAACTGCTTCTTGTATCAAATCTGAAGGGAAATGAAGGCTCACAAGAAATGATTGCCCAAAGTCAGGCCATCAGCTGGAAGAAGAGTATGTGAACGACGACACAATCTTCCTAATTCTGCATCTTTTAAGCTGCCTTTTCTTGGCATAGAGCACTAGTAGGAGTGAGGGAGGGCTCTATTCCTTTTTCCAATTTGAATCTAATCAATTTGAGTGGCACAGATGCCCTTACAATGTGCTGACATCTAAATAGTTTCCTCTATTTACATAGTGATTCATCTGAGGAAGGGAGGTGGTGATTACCTGGAAGACAGAATAGGAGGCGTGATAAATCATGAGGCTGGAGGCTCAGCCCCATAAAAGAAAGGGGTCAGACTTTTGAGTGGCTAAAAGAATGGGTGGAAGGAAATGTTTCCATATGTCTTGTCAAGTCCTTCGTTATATCTCAACCTTCGTTATATCTCAACCAACACGTAGAAAATCTAGCTCTGGGCTGGGTGCAATAGCTCACACCTGCAATCTCAGCACTTTGGGAGGCCGAGGCGGACTGATCACTTGAGGTCAGGAGTTCAAGACCAGTCTGGACAACATAGTGAAACCCCATCTCTATTAAAATTCAAAAAATAGTTGGGCGTGGTGGTGCACACCACCTGTAGTCTCAGCTACTTGGGAAGCTGAGGCCAGAGAATCACTTGAACCTGGAAGACGGGGTTGCACTGAGCCGAGATCGCGCCACACTGCACTGTAGCCTGGATGACAGAGCGAGACTCTGTCTAAAAAAAAAAAATCTAGCTCTGAGGGACTTTAGGTAATTGTATTCCCAACTCTTAAGTCTCTCAGAAACTCTGGGAAGGAAAGTGGAGAATGTGTCATTAGCAGAAACATGGACCTGGGAGGGCCGACAAAGTCATAGGCTCAGTTTCCCAGATACTGTTCCTCTGCCCTGAGCCAGATGTTGGACAAATATTCACTGACACAGCACACTGCAGTAGGAACAGCACAGGCCTCAAGCCAAGTCTCTCCTCGCCACTGACAGCTGCATGAACTTCACCAGAGCCATCATCTTACAGAGCTGCCTTCCTTGTCTATAAAAGGGGGTTATGGTAAGCAGAACAATGATCCTTTTCCCCCTAAAATGTTCACATCTTAATTCCTGGAACCTGGAGCCACATTACCTTAAAAAGCAAAAAGGAATTTGTGGATGTGATTTACGATCTTGAGATGGGGAGAGTATCCTGGATTATACAGGTGGATCCAATGGAATCTCAAGGGTCCTTTTGAGGGAACAGAAGGTCACAGTCAGAGAAGGAGATGTGACCATGGAAACAGAAGTAGGAATGATGCTGTTGCTGGCTTTGAGGATGGAAAGTTGATGGAAACATGAGTTTAGGAATGCAGTGGCCTCTGTCACCTGGAAAAGGCA
This sequence comes from Cheracebus regulus, assembly GCA_963574635.1. Lineage (NCBI taxonomy): Eukaryota > Metazoa > Chordata > Mammalia > Primates > Pitheciidae > Cheracebus > Cheracebus regulus. The sequence continues at coordinate 24,069 of CAUYQU010036951.1, forward strand.
AGGAACTGATTCTTTCCTAGAGCCTCCAGAGGAGCACAGTCCTGCCAGTACCTTGGTTTTAGTCCCTTGAGACCCATTTCAGACTTACTTCCAGAAGTGTAAGATGATATATGTTTGTGTCAATTTAAGCCACTAACTATGTGGCAATTTGTTGTAGTAGCAACAAGAAACTAATATGTGAGGCAAATAACAAAGTTCTTGTCTACCTTTTAGCACTGCTGGGAGGGTCAAATGAAATCTTTATGTGGTGACACTTGAAAATCTGGAACTCACTATCCAAATATAAGGCACTGTCCTTACTGGCATTATTGACTACCTGAGAAAAGAAACAGGGACAGATAAGCACAGTGGTACACTGGTGGATGTATAGTAACCAGTTCTCAGTAGCAGGATGTGGTGGGGGTATTCTGGTTTGTAACATTGCCTATTTCCACCATGTCCCATTTCAAGCTGCAACATGAAGTCACTGAAACAGGAGGTGGCAAAAGATACACACAATCAACTCTCACCACTGCATGGCAGCTCTAACACACCAGGACGTAAGCACAAATTCAGCCCCACCACCTAACCAGCAAGCATGGTGGATCTGCTTTCTGGAGGACTTTTGCCACAATCCTCACACAGGAAGGCTAGAACCTTACTGTGAGTCCAGAGGTACTATCAGGGCATGACCCTGTCTCACAGTCTGCACTGGGCTCGAGATTTTAATTTTCTGAATGGGATTATACAGTTATTCTCTTCCTTTAATAAGGACAGGTCAAGAGGAAATGAAACCTTTCCCTAGCCTCAGGAAGAATTTGAATTTGGTTGAAGAAGTCTCTTAAATTCAGGACTGTCCCTACCAAGTTCCTACAGAGAAAATGATTTTTTGGACTTGGGAGATAAGCTCTTTTGAAATATGGCTCTTTGTTTAAGTTGACAGGGAGTTTCATCCAACAAATACAAATTGGACACTTCCTATGTTCCAGTGCTGGGCTCATGAAAAGATGTAACAACAACAATCCAACATGGTCCCTGTCCTCAAGGAGCTCACAGGACAGTCCCATGATTCTTAGACCTCAGTTCCTCATGTCTCACATTCAGGTGTTCTGCAAAACGTGTACCACCTATGCTTATAGTTAATTCATATTTTTGAGTTAAAATTTTTAAAGTAACAGAATTGGATTTGGATGGTTATAAAAGAAACCCTACTTAAGTGATTTAACCAAAATGGAGTTGTTTTTCATGTAATAAAGAGACTATGGCTGGAAGCAGCCTCTTTCTTCCTTCCAGCTCTGCCACCCACAGTGTCTTAATGGTCCAAGATGGCTGTACCTCATCCAGCCATTTTACCTTAACACTTGCTAGTGGTGGGACTCTTTTTATCAGGAAAACAATAGTTTTCCCCAAATCCACATCCAGTAGCCTTTTGCTTATATTTCATTGGCCAGAACTGGGTCACACAGCCACCATATTACAACATAGTCTAGGGACATGAATATTTTTAACTGGGAGCATTGCTTCCTGAACCAACTGGAGTTCTGTGAATGAAGTAAGAAGCTAAGTTAGCCTAAGCACCTAGTAATAGCTGTCACGATCTCTCTCTATTTAGTCTAACTTGAGAAACATCTGTAAACCCATGTAATTAATGGGCCCCTTCATTTTTTTTTATTTTGATATAGGGTCTCACTCTGCTGCCCAGGCTGAAGTACAGTGGCATCATCATGGCTCACTGCAGCCTCCACCTTCTGAGCTCAAGCAATTCTCTCACCTCAGCATCCCAGGCACAGACTACCATGCCTAGCTTATTTTTAAAAATGTTTATTAGAGACAAGGTCTCACTATGTTGCCCAGGCTGCTCTTGAACCCTTGGTTCAAGTGGTCCTCCCACTTCAGCCTCCCAAAGTGCTGAGATTACAGGCATGAGCCACTGCACTCAGCCATATGTTTTTTTTTAATACATGTGAAATACAAAACAAAAATGAAATGTAAAATTCATGGCTATGGAGAATTTAAATATCAGATTCTGTAAACTCTGACTGTCCTTGCCAGTGGTTTTCCGCATTACTTTATGGGGATATAGAATTTGCTGAATTCTCTTCTTTGGCACAGGGCTAGCTCAGGTTGTAGATAAAAGATGGTCTCCAAAAGCATGTGGCAAAAACTGGCTCTTAACTGCTCTTACAGAGCAGGCATTTAAAGAAATTTAAAAAATCAAGGTATTTACAATAGGTATTTATTTACAATAAAATGCACAGTAAGTGTACAGTTTGATGAGTTTTAACATATGTATCTCATCTGAAACTAATGCCCCAATTATAATATAGACCATATAGATCTTTTTTTTGAGACCAGGTCTCACTATGTTGCCCAGGCAGGAGTGCAATGGTGCAATCTCTGCTAACTGTAACCCAACCTCCACCTCCCAGGTTCAAGCAATTCTCCTGCCTCAGCCTCCCACATAGCTGGGATTACAGGCACACACCACCATACCCAGCTAATTTTTGTATTTTTAGTAGAGATGAGGTTTCACCATGTTGCTCAGGCTGATCTAGAACTCCTGGGCTCAAGTAATCCACCTGCCTCAGTCTCTCAAAATGCTGGGATTACAGGCATGAGCCACCATGCCTGGTCAAGGTATAGACCATTTATATTGCTCTAGAAAATTACTTTGTGTACCTTCCTAGTCAACCTCCGCTCCATTCTGGGGTAACAATTATTCTAATTTCTATCTCCATAAATTCATTTTGCCAAACTGATATCTTTGGTCTGCATTCAGCATGGTCTAAGTAAAAGAAAAATTAAGTGAATTAAACATCAGAATTACAGAAAAAATTTGTCAACTTTTCAAAGGTACGTAGTACTTGGCCCCGAACAGATACTGGGTACTACATACCTTTGAGATTTGGCATATTTTTGCAAATAGCAACTGCTTTTGGTTATGTTGGTGGCCACTGTTGTTCTTTTTCTGGCTGGGAAGGTTTTTACTCAACATTCTGCCTGTGAGGAGCTGATTTTCCTAAAGAAGTCTCCCACTCCCAATGCACATCATTCACAAAGCTCTTCAATATTGAGATGTTGGATATGGTTATTAATTGGTTAATTCTTTGCCTCTCTCCAGATCCTCAGCTGGATGAGTAATCGGGTGAATGCCTTTGTGGCAAGTTGCTCTTCAGGATGAAAAACTGTGGGAAAGTGTAGCCCCAAGGGACCAGATGCTCTCACATGAGTCACTGGTAATAAGCAGACAAGGCATGTTTGTCCACTTCACCTGCCCTAACCCCTCCTGCCCCAACCCCTCCTGCCCCTACTCCAAAGTCTTCTCAAACTCCACCCTCTGCAGATAAAATAACTGGGTGAAAAGACACATTTTTACAACCAAGATAAGGTTAGAATGACTGTTTTCTTGACCCAACTAGTCAGCAAGGAAGCATTTTAAAGAGTCAACACAATCACGAGTAAGTTTGTTAAAGTGTTTTCCTTTTCTTCTCTGACTTACAAGGGAGATGCACAATGCACACTTTTGTACTTTTCTTCTTCTCCTCCTCCTCCTTCTTTCTTCTTGCTCCTCCTCTCCTCCCTTCCCCCTCCTCCTCATTCTTCTTTTCATCTTCTTCTTCTCCTTTCTTCTTCTTCTTCTTTCTTTCTTTCCTCCTCCTCCTCCTCCTCCTTCTTCTTCTTCTTCCTCTTCCTCTTCCTCCTCCTCTTCTTCTTCTTCCTTCTTTCTTCATCTTCTTTCTTCATCTTCTTTATTCTTCTTTTCTTTCTTTTTTCTTGTAAAAACAAGTATAATATTGTGCCTTGAATACAGACATCTAGCTGAAGCCAAATGCACCTTTGGCCAATAAAATGCCATGGGCCTTCTTGGTTTCATTACACCAAGTCACACTGTGGGACGTCCTCACAGGTACGGACCCTGGGTGGTGGGGGCAGCATTTGGCTAACTGACCTGCTGTGGGGCCCTGGCTGCTCTCTTCACTCTCGCCCCCAAAGGCTGCTGGAGTCTCTCTGTTAGCTATGACTTGGATATGGAATGATCTCGAAAGGTTATGTGTTCCCTCATGCTGAGTTATTTTTAATTAAGCCTACAGGCTTCAGCCTGGCATTCTAGTCCCTGCACAATCTGTTTCCGACCAACTGCTGCTGCTGGTGTTTACCTTGTGAAGACCTCATTCTTCTCTAACTCATGAGATGTAATAGTTATGGACTCTGGACTCAGAAAAATTCGAGTTCTAAACCACCTCAATTCATTATTGAGTTATAACTTTACTTTCCCCACCTCCATGCCCTTGCTTACACTGTTCCCTCGGCCTGGTACGTCATCTCTGCTCTTCCACATATAAGCAAACCCTATTAACCTTTTAAGGTCGAACTCAAATACTACCTTGTAGCCCTTCCTAATTACACAACTAGGCACAGTCTTCTTTTCTTCTGAGTTAGCTTGGCATCCCATCTGTTTGCCATTTCTCATACCTTGATTTTGTTTCCAGAGCTCTTACTTCTGCATTTCTACTTTAAATCTCTATCATACAACCAATTACATGATAGAGTCACCAGACAAAATACAGGACACCGAGTCAAATTTCAACTTCAGGTTAAACAAGTAAATTTATTTAAGTATGGCCTAAATATTGCATAGGAAATACTTAAACAAACTTGTCACCTACGTGAAATTCAAATTTAACCAAGCACCTTGTGTTTTGTGTGTATGGCAACCCTTCACACGTGACTCTCTTTAATAAATATGTGCGCATTTATCTGGCTACTTTGTGGTACTGCACATTATGTGACAGTAGGAGCCTTGTCTCATTCAACTTGCAGCCCTCATGTTTCTTCCTCAAAGCAGTTACTGGGCAAATTCTTGTTAATTAATAAAGAGATTTTCACACCAGTAGGTATGAGCACACAGCACAGTTCTAAGAGCCTCAGTGTTGGAATCAGATGGATGTGAAGGTGTCATATTCTTACCACAAAACTAAGTGTGTGAGCCTTAGCAAGTTAACTACCTTTCAAAGCATTCTCATTTGTAAAATGGGAAGAAGCATGTGCTTGTTCCCTAAAGTTATTCTCTATATGCATATAAAGGGCTTAGCACAATGTCTGGCACACAGAAAGTGCTTAATAGCTGTTAGGTATTACTATTGGAAATTATGAAACACATTCAGACCAGAGCAGCAACTACTCTGCTGCAGGCAGTAAGAATCACATAAGTGACCTACCTATACAGTGTTTGGAACAAACAATCCAAGACATATCCCATATCTTTTGGAGAAAGTCCTTAACTTGTTTGATTTTTCTTACCGTTCCCCAAACGTACAGTATGTTCTCATCTCAGGCTAACATTTTTGTCTGGCTTTCTAAGATGTCAGTTCTTTGTCTCTGGGACTAAGCCTACCTCCCCCAGTATCCTGAGATCCTATTGTAGCTCTTCACTCTGCCCTTCCTGACAGTATTTTACCTTTCTATTCTCTCTTTCCTCTGGTCCTGGGTGCTTAGCTCCCCAACTAGAAATTAATTGCTGCTTCCTTTGAACAGCATTACCTTTGTGTGTGTATAACTATATGTGTGTAAGTGTGTGTAACAGGGGAAGAAATGTCATTTTGGCATCTCCTAATATTCCAGGCAGAGCTGATTGGTGGGTGGCCATCAGCAAAATCACTCAAATCTGATACATATTTGTTGCCATTAGGACATGTGTAAAGAATAGCCTCACTGACTTTAATGACACATCTATGCCATATCAAGCCTCCTGTTAAAGGTTGCACTTACATTGTCCTGTTTACTACGCACAAGAGTCCTATAAGATTGATGTTCTCATCCCAATTTTCTTTTCTTTTCTTTTTTTTATTGCATTTTAGGTTTTGGGGTACATGTGAAGAACATACAACATTGTTGCATAGGTACACACGTGGCAGTGTAATTTGTTGCCTTCCTCCCCTTCACCTATATCTGGCATTTCTCCCCATGGTATCTCCCCCAACTCCCCACCCCCCACTGTCCCTCCCCTATTTCCCCCCAACATACCCCAGTGTATAGTGCTCCCCTCCCTGTGTCCATGTGTTCTCATTGTTCAACACCTGCCTATGAGTGAGAACATGCGGTGTTTGATTTTGTGTTCTTGTGTCA